>JAIUZE010046392.1:0-54068 GCA_022085475.1 Heliosperma pusillum
ACAACATTTTTATTTATGTTGTTGAATGAATGAATGTCATTTATTTATTTTATTGCAAGTTGTACCTAGTATGGCCTAGATTATTTTTAATCGGTATTACCCGTAATGTAAGGGAATACCAATTTGGTTGTAATTTATTGCGATTTCGTATCGTCGTTTTGTAATAATTAATAATTTCATTTTATAGATCAAATGTATAATAGGAATTTGCTATGTATTCATTTGTATTTTTGTAATTATTTATTGTGAAGACGGTGATTCCCAAAGTCGTGTTCCAAAAGACGGTGCCATATTGGAAAGCGTTCCATGAAGAGGCAAGGGACCAAGGAGTTGGTTTCCAATTTGTAATCATCTAGTTAATTAGATTAGCTAGGTGGCCATACTAGGATTTAATTTGATTGCTTGCTTTATTTTTTCCGCACATGCCAAAATCACCAACATGCATTTTATTTATCGATTGTCAATTCAACGTTATTCAAAATTCACCGACTTAGTTCACTTATAAGGAATTAATAACTAAAATTGGCAAGACCTCTCACATAACTTAAAAAGGAATTGAGATTTGGCCTTACCAATTGAAGCACCTATGAACCCCGTGTTAATTAGAACAACCACAACGTGGACCTTTTTACCTCGGGTAAGTAGGGTGATACGATCACACGCCTAAATTGGGTTGGACTCAACAAGATAAGCGTTATCTTGGGACTAGGAGATGGGTTTAGTTGAAATTCGTCGACCGAGAGTTCTAGGAGTAGAATTAGTCAAAAGTTGACTTACCGTCTTTTACATAAAAGTTGCATAACATGTTCTTTTGTCTAAAATGCGGGTCTCGAAATCGCTTATATAATTTCGTGAGGGGTCATTATATGAGTGACTTGTTTAAATTGGTTATACAAGTAAAATTGATTAAAACAATGAATGTTAATATTTCCTAATTTTGTTGTAGTTATTCATAATTCGCAATGGCAAACAATAACAACACCGTTCAACTAGGAAAAGACTCATGGCTAAGGTCCGTTATGGACAAATGCATCGTAAAAGACGATGGAACTAATTTCGTCGAGTGGGAGCAAACGATCAAGAGTGCGGCGTTATCGGATAACGTTTTGCGCTACTTGACCGAGGCACCTCCCAATGAACCCGGCCCAAGAGCCACTAATGCGGCCAAAGCCGCCTATGAGGAATACCTTAAGGTAGCAAACGACGTCAAGATGGTCTTGATTTGGTCGATGTCCTCAAGACTTAAGCAACAATACATCACCCTTGGAGCATATGAGATATTCTCTAGGGTGACGTTGGCTTTTTCTCAATCACCCGAGATTCGCCAATACAATGCTATGACTAGGCTTTTTGAAGCCAAATTAGAGAAGGGCCAAAAGGTTGGCCCACATGTGCTTAAGATGGTGGAACATGTTGACACTCTAGATCGTCTAGGGGTCAAAATTCCTAAGAAGCTAGCGGTTGGCCGCATCCTTCACTCACTTCCTCCCAAGTTTGCCCAAGCTAGGGCAAACTATAACATGCATGGCATGGATAAGAGCTTTCACGAGCTCCATGCTCTCCTTACCCAAGTCGAAAGGGATATGGAAGCAAGTGGGAGTGAGCAAAAGGATGTTCTTACAATGAGATTGAAGAACTTGAAGCTAGGGGTTCAAAAGGGGAAGGGAAAAGCCAAAGCCCAATTTAAGAAGCAAGGAAAGGGAAAGGGCAAAGCTATTATGAATAGCAATGCCAAGGCTAAGGGTAAGAAGCACGCCGAAGCCGAATGCTTTTATTGTAAAGGCAAGGGACATTGGAAACGCAATTGTCCCAAGTATTTGCAGGATAAGAAGGACGGATGTGTGACACCGTCAGGTATAATCCTCTCTTCTCTCTATATGATAGATATTAACTATGCTTGCACTTCCACTTGGTTATTTGATACTGGATGTGGTTCTCACCTTTGTAATCACTTGCAGGGGCTGAAGGACGTGCGAGCACTAGCCAAGGGTGATGTGGACCTACGAATGGGGAATGGAGCAAGAGTTGCCGCTGTCTCCGTAGGAACTTATGTACTAACCTTAGCTAGTGGTCTTGAGTTGTATTTAAATAATTGTTATTTTGTACCCTCTTTGACAAAGAACATTATCTCCATTTCCGTACTCGACGCGGAGGTTTTCTCTTTTGTAATCAAGAACAATAGTTGTTCGTTTTCTTTAAATGATGTGTTTTATGGTAAAGCCATCTCTGTTGGAGGTATTTATGTTCTTGATAATGTTAATGAAATATATCATGTAGAAAGCAAGAAGCTCAAATTAGGTGAACCTAATCAATCATACCTTTGGCATTGTCGTTTAGGTCATATAAACGAACGACGCATAAAGAGACTCGTTTCAACGAAACTTCTCAAACCATTTGATTACGAATCTTATGGTGAATGCGAATCTTGTCTTTTGGGCAAGATTACTCGTGCTCCTTTTACAGGAAAAGGGACACGAGCAAGTGAAGTATTAGGCCTTATACATACCGATGTATGTGGCCCAATGACTCTCCAAGCTAGAGGTGGTTACAAGTACTTCATTACTTTTACCGACGATTTGAGTAGATATGGATACGTCTACTTAATGAGGCATAAGAGTGAAGCTTTTGAAAAGTTCAAAGAGTTTCAACATGAAGTGGAAAACCAATTGAATAAGAATATAAAAATCTTACGATCCGATCGTGGTGGTGAATATCTAAATTATGAATTTGATTCACACCTAAAAGATTGCGGTATAGTATCACAATGGACTCCTCCTGGAACACCACAAGTAAATGGTGTGTCTGAAAGGAGAAACCGAACTTTATTAGATATGGTTCGGTCGATGATGAGTCTTACAGAGCTTCCTGACTCGTTTTGGGGATTTGCCATCTTAACCGCAATATTTTCACTAAATCGTAGCCCGACTAAAGCAGCCAATAAAACTCCATATGAGATATGGAAAGGAAAGGTTCCTTATTTGTCGTTTATGAAAATTTTGGGTTGCGAGGCGTTTGTTCATGAGAAGTCTAATGACAAGCTCGCACCCAGATCCGACAAATGTTATTTTGTAGGATACCCTAAGGAGACTCGTGGATATTACTTCTACAACCGTCATGAGGACAAAGTGTTTGTGGCTCGTGATGCTGTCTTTCTAGAAAGCGATTTCGTTTCTAAAAGGCAGAGTGGGAGAAAATTCGAACTTGACGAAGTTCGAGAGCCACAAACCGAAAATGAAGTGGAGGAAAACGTTCCCTCCTCGTCTGAAACGGTTATTGTCCCTAGAAGGGCAGGTAGAATTAGTTCTCAACCTGATCGTTACCTCGGATGTATCGAGGGAGATGGTGATTTATTACTTTTTGAAAGTGATGAACCCACAACCTACAAGTCGGCCGTTTCTAGTCCCGACTCCAAGCATTGGCTAGAGGCCATGCAATCCGAAATGGATTCTATGTACGAAACTCAAGTATGGGACTTGGTAGACTTACCTGAGAAGGTGCGACCTCTTCAGTGCAAGTGGATCTACAAGATCAAGAATGGCATAGATGGACATATTGATGTCTACAAAACTAGATTGGTGGCAAAAGGCTTCACTCAAGTTCATGGTTTACACTATGACGAAACTTTTGCCCCAGTCGCTATGCTTCGATCCATTATGATTCTCTTAGCGGTTGCCGCATTTTATAACTATGAAATTTGGCAAATGGATGTCAAAACCGCCTTCTTGAATGGGATTCTAGAAGAAGAAGTGTACATGACACAACCTGAAGGTTTTGAGGATAAATCCAACCCTAAGAAGGTATGCAAACTTAAGAGATCCATTTATGGTCTTAAGCAAGCATCAAGGAGTTGGAATCATCGCTTCGATCATGTAATTAAACAAAATGGATTCACTCGAAGTGTCGAGTAACCATGTTTATACATGAAGTTTAGTGGGAGCAAAGTTACTTTCCTTATCTTGTATGTGGATGACATACTTCTCATTGGGAATGACATACCAATGCTTACTTCTACCAAGGAGTGGCTTGGGAAACATTTCCAGATGAAGGATTTGGGAGAGGCACAACGCATTTTGGGTATCCGGATCTATAGAGATAGATCCAAGAGGATACTAGCATTAAGTCAAGAAGCTTATATAGATAAGATTCTTGATCGGTTCAAAATGAAAGACTCTAAGAGAGGCTTCTTCCAATAGGTCATGGTATCACTCTGAGTAAATCCCAGAGTCCTACCGTCACCGAGGAGATTGAACGCATGAAGTTGATCCCTTATGCTTCAGCAGTTGGGTCAATCATGTATGCTATGATGTGCACTCGCCCCGACGTCGCCTATGCTTTGAGCATGACGAGTCGTTATCAAGCCAATCCAGGTGAGAGTCACTGGATAGCCGTAAAGAACATCCTTAAGTACTTACGAAGGACTAAAGATTCGTTCTTGGTGTTTGGAGGAGAGATTGAGTTGCGTGTAAAGGGCTACACGGACGCTAGTTTCCAAACTGATAGGGATGATTTAAAATCCCAATCCGGCTATGTCTTTATGTTGAATGGAGGAGCCGTTTGCTGGAAAAGCTTCAAGCAAAGCGTGACTGCGGATTCTACAACATAAGCTGAGTACCTCGCGGCATCAGAGGCTGCAAAGGAAGCTGTGTGGATTCGGCAGTTCTTGGAAGGACTAGGAGTAGTCCCTACTACCACAGATCCCATCACGATGTATTGTGATAACAGTGGGGCTATCTTTCAAGCAAAGGAGCCCAAGTCTAGTAACAAGTCTAGACATGTACTTAGGAAATACCATGTATTTAGAGATTACGTGGAGAGGAAGGAAATAGATGTATGTAAGGTTGGGACAGACGATAACATCGCTGATCCTCTAACCAAGCCTCTTACAAAGGCTAAACATGACAGTCATGTCGTCTCGATGGGATTAAGACGAGTTCCTGAATTCCTCTAGATTATGTGATATGTAATAATTGAATGTTGTATCAATGTTTACATATATGATAATTGCCTTCATTGTTCGAGTTTTATATGAGCTCTTTTATTTAGTATTGACTAAATTTTATTACTTTGTTTTGACCGAATTTGTTATAAGATAGGTTGAACTCAATTCAAGTGAACATGATGAACTTAGTAATCGTCCCTAGTCATTTGCATAAGGTGACGTCTCGCAATGACTAGATTGTAAGTCGATCGATGGTTGGTTCAGCACCATGGAGTCATGGAGATGACTGATCGTTTACATAGACAGACTGTAGAGACACTCTGTCGGACAGTGACCATGATAGAGTCCCTTATCAAAATTGTTGAAGCATGGTCGTGGCGGGGATTTCTATTATATTCCTATGAGTCGATTCTTTAGACTGGCGACCATTTACCTGAGTCGGTGTATTTTCCGATTGACTTTGGTTTTTGTCCTAGGTCGTGCCGTGAAAGGAGGCCGATGGGCATCTACTGGGTCATGGTGATTTGCATTAGACAGTGTAAGTTGGGTCAACAGGAATTGTCCACCCACGTTGGGTATTAACATCTTCGGGCCACTCGAGGAGTAGTGACTGGAAATGCGTGGCCACGCTCGGAAGAGATCTATGGTAGATTTTCCGGTCAGACAGTTACTCTCCAGATCGAGAAAACCACTCAATTTATTTTCCAATCGCAAGTGCGACCTGAAAGACACCTTGCGATGAGTGGGAGGATGTGACACAAAAGTGACAAGAGAATTGTTAGCACACAACTTGTCGTGACAAGTGGGAGATATTGTGGGAGTAGGAGTCCTCCGCAATAGTGTGGCTATATGCACAACTTGTATCGGACAAGTGGGAGATTGTTGGAGCAAGTGTCCTCCACAATAGTGCATTTATATTATAAATCTCATTTTGGAATAATAGTGGGATGACTAGTATTTTGATACTCCACGTCAGTTGATTAACGTAAATCGATAACGGTCAGCTGACTAGAGTTAGACGTTATTGTCGTATGACGGCGGTAATCAACTGACCCCTTTCGGTCACAACTATAGGATGAGACCCAAACAGAAATCTAATTATTTGTATACGATACATATTAATTAGTACTTTATATATATATTTGATATATGTTTAGTTACGAGAGTTAATTATTGGAAATTGAGTTACGAACGCATTCCGGATAAGTTTATTAGTCAATTATACGATAATTGACTGAATAAATTTTACGTCTTATTTTAATACGATTAAATAAGATTTAATTTAATGATTAATAGTTAATGCATTAAATTAGTTGAGGTTATGCATATACTTTGAGTTAGAGGTGATTAGTTAATTATATTTACAAGGAGTTGTAAAATAAACTAACTAGGCATTGTGGGACCCATTATATATTGATATAATGATAAAATATCACTTAAAAGTTAAGTGTATATTATTTATTAATTTGAGTCATATAATTGTTATATGATCAAATTAACCCTTAATTATACAAGATAATTAAGCATATGATTATAAGTATTTGTGGGACAAATATCAAAAATCAAAATGGACCATATGACACTAGTGGAGGCCGGATTATTGTAGTGTACAACATGATGATTGTTGTTTCTTGTATTACACTACAACATGTGATCATGTCATGTTTATGACACATGATCATATTCTTATTCACTACTACACTCAACATTTTTGCATGAGATTATTTTAAGCAAATAAGGGGCCATTCATGCATGTGTTGGCCGGACCTTTTGTGTCCTTAAATGGACAATTTTGTTGTTCATTTTGCCTTGCTTGTTCATTCTTATTTGCATGCTTATCTCACTAAAAATCCTCATCTCTCTAAAACCTCTCAAACACTAATATTTCCTATTACTAGAGTAGTAATAAAATCTAATATTAGTTCATCTTTTCACTTGTGTTTTCTAGTCAAAAACTAAGTGATTAGTTTGGGTTCTCTCTTGGGTGCATCTCAAAGGAGGTCTTCTATTTTGAAGATTACAAGGAGGATCATCTTTTTCTTTCTAGCACAAGAACAACAAGAAAGGTGTTTATTGTTGTTCCCATATAAACCGAAATTTCCCAATGTAAGGAAATTTCTTCTTACTTTTTATTATGCATTTTAATTTGCATGCATGTTACATAGATCTTTATTAAACACTAAATTAACAAGTAATTTAGTAACTAATTAGAGGAGTCTAATTAGGATCTATGAACTTTCAGCTTCTACTTTTGTATTTTCTTTTATGTACGTTTAATGTGATATGGCTGGGAGAACCCGGAGTTACTCCCCACTGATTGTGGCGTTCAAGTTTTTCATGGATGAACAGGTTGCTTGCATGGATGGCTTTTTGCTTGGTATTTTGGGTTCGGGTGTGAGCTAGCGGGCGTTGTCCCTGGATTGAAACACCTCTAGTCGATTTTAGCTAGTTTGCTAAACACTTTGACATTTATAACATTTTGAGAGACTTCGTCTCTTTGTTGTATTTCGTACTTTGGTTTGTAATATTTGACACTCCTCGTATACTTCTTCTTGCATGTATAAAAGTTTTAAAAATGATATAGTGTCATTTCACCCTACATTTTCACCCCTTTTTGTCTCGTTTTGCTTGCCTATTAACGCTCCCTAGGAGCGTTTCTACGTGTTTTACCTTCTTCTAGCATATTTCTTGCTTTTATCGTGTTTTTGTAGGTGAACCGTCAATTGAGGCGATTTCTACCTAGCTTTGATCAACGAAGAAGAAGGTGAATCATTCGGAGGATCCACGGCATACCTTGGGGGCCCCACATACCCTTGGGGGGCCCTACTCGATGCGCCAAAGCCCTCCCGAGTCATGGCAAGCGAAACCGTGAAGGAAGCAACAAAGTCATGCGAAGGAAGAGGGGGAATGAGCATCTCACGGGCGTGAAATGCATCTCACGGTCGTGAGATGCATGTCCAAGAAGCAAGATTTTCGTGCATTTGGTTTCACGGCCGTGAAACTCATTTCACGGTCGTGAAACCTCAGTCACGGTCGTGAAATGCACTTCACGGTCGTGACTTGTCCGTGAAAGATGACCTTGCTCTGCCAATTCCTTCACGACCGTGACTTGGAGTTTCACGGTCGTGAGACGTGTTTCACGACCGTGAAACCCATTTCAGGGTCGTGACTTTGCCAGTCCACAAAGCTTCTCGAGGCCCATCTTTCCTTCATTTTGTAAACCTATATATAGACCCTCTTATGTAATTAAAGGGCACGAAACCCGAGATCTGAAACTTTCATATAATTAGCATTTAATCTTGTATTAATCTTGCATAATTAAGCAAATTAGTCGGTTAATTAGTTATTTCGACTTGGTTTAGTGTATGAACTTGGGTTATATTCAAAGATTTGTGACAAAATATTGGTATTTATATCAAAGTTCTGATCTTTCTCCAAGTTGGTATAATTCCTTTACTTAATCTTGTCTTTAATTAAGTTTTCATTTCAATTCTTGTTATCTTTTCGTTGCTAATTAGAAAATGTTTATTGTTGTTGATTTCCTTTTGCAATCCTTAGTTGATATTGAATTTCCTTTGAATATGAGTGAGTAGTAATCTTGCTATGGTTATGTGGGGGATTATGGGTTCTTGTATGGGTTAATGTGTTCTTGTTGGGGTTAATAGTTGATTATTGTCTTGTCTCCATGCTATGCTTATAACATGTTTGATGAAATGCCTACTTAAGTTTGCATGAATCTTTCGTTTGTTTCGAATGCCATAAGATCGAAAGTCGTGGTTTTTTGTAGAACCGCTAGTTTGGCAAGCCGTATCTAGTGACACGATAGCTAGTTAGAGTCGGTTTGAGGAGGAATTGTAAGAACGAAACCCTCAATTCACCTTCCTAGACTAGATGACATTTCAACTATTAGACCCAACCCCTTTCACTCGACTTTACTACCCATATGAACCCACTCACCCTAGTCTTGCCTCTTATTTGATAAAAATCCAACCTTTCTAGTCTTAGACTCCTTTTGTTGTTTTCTTTTGCTTTTAATTGTTGTTTTTTTAGTTTAGCCAACAAATCCAAACCCAAATTACTTTGTGACTTGCAAGAGACTTTAGTAGACTTTTAGATCACTTTTAGACAACAACCGTCCCTGAGATCGACACTCTTACTTCACAACTATTTGCACTACATAAAAAAACATCGTATTTTCCGCTATTTAATTCACATGCTTGTTATGTTTTATTTCCGCATTCGCGAGGGTTGTCACAGTTATAGCTTTAACCTATAACTTTGGATGATAAAAGTTGATGCATGATTTTGAAAATAAATCTTTTAAATGTTTTTAAAAAGAGAAAGAGTATTTTTATATATTTATCAAAGTATTAATAGATGATGTATTTATGAGATTTAATTGGTTATTAATACAACTTATGAATTGTCATGCTACCTAAGGTTTCTAATATATTCTATCTCAATTTGTTGTTAACCTAATAAGCCCACCTAGTGGTTGTGCCACCTTGGGTTTCGTGAAACCTAGGATTTGAGCCTCATAGGGTTGCGTGCTCATAGGTAAACACCTAGGGTTTCGTGTGATAAGGATCTCGGCCTCTATGGCACGTTTCCTTGTTTACAGCAACCAAGGATTCTAATAATATCTTTACAATAATATTTTGAGATATTAAAGATAAATATCTTTCTAAAGGACGAAGCAATAATATTTTGAGATATTAAAGAAAAAAATCTTTCTTAAAGAAAAGTTAGGGTTTAGATTTTATATCTCCTATGCTTCTAGTATAAATACTCCTTCTATCTCAATCATTCATAACGACTTTTATTCAATTGAGAGAATTTTATAAATTGATTTTAAAACAAAGTTTGAGCAAAATATTAATTATTTTTAGTGTTTTTTTTCCTAAAAAGTCGTGCATTATTCCTTATCAATCGCTCATGTGAAATACGTTATTGGATAATAGTACATCACATAATCTTACTTATTCTTTAACGAGAATCCTTGTGAGTTATATTGTACTTTCTTATTAGCGTAAGATAGTATAGAATATTTAGCGATACTCACCTTGAGTTATAATCATAGCTGATTATACGAGTGGGCTGATAATTTTTGTAATCCGGAGAAAGGTACTAAAGATTATTAATCGAGAATAGTGGACGTAGGTTTCGACTTGTGAAACTGAACCGCTTTAAAATCACGTGTGTCTCTCTTTCCTTTTCATTATTTCGTTATTACTTGCATTTACTTTGATTAATTAATTAGTTTATTTTAATCTATAGAATCAAATAATTAATTACATATCATATAAATCGAAAAAGTGGGGCTAGTTTTTAATACTCAATTCCCCCTTCTTTCGTATTCGATCAATAGACTCTACAATTGGTATCGGAGCCTCGTGCTCTTGATTGCCGTACAGCAAGGAGTCTGATTCAATTTTATCTTTTTATTTATTTATTTTTCGCTGCATTTAATTTTAAATTAATGGATTCCAAACACTTAAAGTGTCCCATATTCAATGGGAAGAACTATAGTTTATGGAAAAATATGATGACCCATTACATAAAGGGTAACGTCTGGGAGTGCTGGTTAATCATTAAGAATGCCCCTAATAAGATCATGCTTGGATCTATTACTGACACTTCCACCGAAAAGAAAGAAGATGACTATGTTGAGGCAGATTATAAGAAAGCTGAGAAAAATTCAAAAGCTATCGGTCTGTTGCAAAACGACATG
This sequence comes from Heliosperma pusillum, assembly GCA_022085475.1. NCBI lineage: Eukaryota > Viridiplantae > Streptophyta > Magnoliopsida > Caryophyllales > Caryophyllaceae > Heliosperma > Heliosperma pusillum. The sequence goes on from JAIUZE010046392.1 coordinate 10,671, forward strand.
ATTTCTACTGAGTTTGACCGTTTCTCATCTAGCTCAACTGCCAAGGAAATATGAGATGGTCTAGAGTTAGCCTATGACGGAACAACTGTTGTCAAAAAGCAACGTATTGCATTGTTAATGCAAAAATACGAATTGTTCTCTATGGAGCAAAATGAATCGCTTGATAGCATGTCCACTCGCTTCTCTAGTATCATCAATGAATTAAAAAATCTTGGGAAAACTTTTGACTCCGAGGAAATTGCTAGAAAGATCCTTAGAAGGCTATCTAGACGATGGAGACCTAAGGTGACGGTAATTGAGGAATGTAAAGATCTATCTAAACTATCTTATAAAGAGCTACTCGGAATCCTAATGGCTCACGAGATTACTCTTGATGAGGATGAGGCAAACGATAGCAATAATAAGAAAGTGGCTTTACAACCTGAGTCTAGTGAAAAACACGGATCTTGAAGATGAAAGAGTGTTATTTGCTAGGCGTTTTAAGAAAAAATTCTTTAATCAAAAACAAGGAAAAACGTTTAACAATAACACTAACAAATCTTATAAGAAGCCAATCGAGTCAAAAGGGTCTCTCTCAAGTCGTGATTGCTTCAAGTGTGGGGACAATGATCATATGATTAAGGATCGCCCTACCTGGAAGAAAATCAAAGACAAAAATCAACGAGACAAAACCAAGAAGGAATTCAAGCAAGTCATGATGGCTTATTGCTGGGAGATCTTGACACAGAAGACGACGAGTCAGAGGAAGAAGAAGTCGCCAACCTATGTCTGAGCAACGTCAGTCTTGACCTAATTTCTAACAGTGACAACAAGAGTGAATCTGAGATATGCCTTGTCGGTGATTCAGATTCAGAATCAGATTTAGAAGATGATGAAGAGGTTAGTCATCTCGAACTTAAAAAGCAAGTTAAGAAATTTTCTAAGAAGTCTTTAATTAAGTATTTTGAAAGAACCCTAGACCATTGTCATGAACAGAGTCTAGAGTTAAAAGACCTTAAAGAACAAATTCTTGACATTGCTGAAAAAAATCAACTTCTGAAAGCCAAAGCTAAAAAGCTCAAATCTAAAGTTATGGCTACTCCAGCTATAACTTCATATGTGACAAATGTTGAGAAAGAGGCTCTTGAGTCTAAAGTTATAGCTAATGAAGTTATAATCTCAGAGTTAAAGCTCAACATTAAGCATCTTCAAGCTAAGGCAATGGAAGTTTCTATCATTGATCATAAGAAAGAAAACTCTTTTCTTTCTCAGCAATTGAAAGATTTAGAGGCTAAATTCTCCCAAGCTAAAGATCAACATAATGAGGAGAAATTTATCTTGAACAAACGTTTTAATGATTTTCGTGAAAACTTTAAAAAGAGCAATCCCTCCAAAGACTCGAATATAGACCATTCGATATGTGAAAAAGAAATTCAGTCTTTGAAGGAATTGCTCCTACATGCACGAAAAGTTCATGATAAATGGGAAGAAAGTCAGAAAGTCTTAAACTTCCTTACCAAACAGTCTAACAATAACATGAAGATGGGTCTAGGACATGATGTTATAGTCGAAGAGACCACGATAAATGCAAATCCACTCCTTCTGACCGTGATTTCAGAAGAAGGAAATATGTCAATCTTTCACAATATCTGATTTGCAATTATTGTGGTCACAATAGTCATGTTAAAGAGAATTGTGTTAAATATGTCAATGACAACAAAAATCAAACTGATTTTGTTAAAGAACATGACGTGTCTAGTAATAATGAGTCTGAACCTGAACCTCAACGTGAAGAATTTAGAAATAATGAGTTTAGATGGTTTTATGACATAGCTTTCGATTACACATCTAAACCTTCAATATCTAAAGCAAATGTGAATCAAAAGCAATCATTTAAACCTAGTGTGCGTCACGATAATAGAAAACCTAGAATGTACTATAATAAACCTAGACAACCCCATGTTAAGACCAAAAGAATTGTAAAACGGGTATGGGTTAGGAAGGATCAAATTTACAGAATCACTAACCATAAAGGACCCAACTTAGCTTGGGTACCTAAAAGCTATATTTAATTTCTTTGCAGATAATAGTGAAAGAAAATAATCAATGGTATCTCGACAGTGGTTGTTCGAGACACATGACCGAAAATAAGAATCTTTTTCTTTCACTAGAGCCCTTCGACAGTAGCAAGGTCACTTTTGGAGACAACAAGAAGGGCAAGATAATCGGTGTAGGTAACATAGGTATATCTTCATCACATGCTATTAATAATGTCTATCTGGTAGATTGTCTTAAACATAACTTGCTAACTATCTCTCAATTATGTGACAAAGGCAATAAGGTCGTTTTTCATTCAAATGTTTGTCGCACCATAATTGAAGGTACTAGCAATGTTATTTGAGAAGGTCTACGTAAAAGGAACGTGTATATGATTGATTTAAACAAAGTCACTACAAGTTCCTTTACGTGCATGAAAGCTACTGTAGATGATTCATGTTGGAGCTAGTGTCCTCCACAGTTAGTGTGATAACGTGTATAAATCTCTTACAAGTTCACAGGGTATACTTAGTATTCTTATCAGTTGATTAACGTTTATCGATAACGGTTGGCTTGCTAGAAGTTTGACGTTATTGTCATTTTAATGGCGGTGATCAACTGGTCCCTAAAAGTCACACCTAAAGGATGTGTTTGAGAGATATGATTATATGAAAAATATGATCATATTGATGCCTTATATGACTAAAAGGTTAGTCGATGTATATGACTAAAAGGTTAGTCAATGTAATGATGATACGATTATTTAATACGATTAAATAATACTGGCTGAGACGAATTAAATGTTAATTCGTAATTGAATATAAACTGTTATATCTAATTAATGTATATAATGTAATTATTTAATACGATTAAATAATGTAAGCTTAAACGAATTAAATGTTAATTCGTAATTAAATATAAACTGTTATATTTAATTAGCAAATTATAAATATAAGATGTTTATAATTGACGTATATATTATAATAATACATACACATATTATACATTAAATAAATAAAAGAAGGAAGACTCCTATCTTGACTATACTTCCTAAAACAAGTAGAAGAAAAAGAGGGAGACTCCTCCCTCTACTAGACCTCTACTTGCACGGCCAAAAGAGGAGGAGGAGAGTCTTATATAAACTCTTCTTCTCTACATGATTAATCATTCATAACTTGACACAAAAATCATCAGTAATTTTTGTATTCTTTCTAGCACAAGAAAAGGCATATCTCAGACCATCTTGGGTGCAACAATTAGGAGAATATCGATTTCGATATTTGTTCTTAGGCCATATTGCTAGGACCAAAAGGTTGATTCTAATCTTTATGCTTTTCGTTTATGACTCGTATTTCATATATTATAATTTCGTTATAATCCTTAAAGTTCATGTATGAAATATACCGATATTTCCCACAAGTGGTATCAGAGCCAAGGCTACGAAATTATTTTATATGATTTTTCATGAATGATGAAAATTTTTTTTTCGGTCCAAGGTTTTTTAAAAAAAAAAAAAAAAAAAATGCCGTGTATATTTTTTTGGCCGTGATGTTTTTTATTTTATTTTTGATTCTTGTTTTCCATTTTGATTTATTGATATTAAATTGATTATTACTCCCTTATATAATCCATTTTTTGATACTTACTCCCTTATATAAATATATTTGAAACTTACTCCCACCAAATACATCTCTGATCAAAAATTGCTCCCATTTTAAATTTCCGGTCAAAAAAAAAGAGAATGTGACGAATATGCCCCTGACTTATGTTAGCTGACTTATGTATTATAAAACACTTTATAAAACAAATTTACCTCATTGTCTCTCTCTCTTTCTCTGAAGTACAAACACCTAATCTTATGAAACACAATTCTCATTGTCTCCCTCTTTCCTAAATAAACACACCATTAATCTACCTCTACAATCTCCATTAGTCTATAATCTACCTCTACCTGGGTATAAGCTATGGGAGAAGACAGGACTTCCAGAACCGTTACCACCTGCTGAAAAAGTAATGGCAGGAAGGCCTAAATCAGAGAAGATGAGGAAAGAGCCAGGTGAAGATGATGCACATCACATTTGAGATGCTTATTCTCCAACTTCAGCTCATTTATAGCATCTCGCTGCCATTCTGTTTGTGGTTTGTCATACCATCAAAAGAATTTACAACCACGAAATCCGTTGTTTGGATTGTAAAACTTGCAAGCCTCAAACCTTCTCCCAGGATTTTTATCTGTCCAAGACTTCATTATAACAATAGGGATGCCACAAAAACACTTTTGTGTTTCCTCACAACTACAGTAGGAGCTTGACATTGCACTACAAAATTCAACAATAAACCTTAACTAAATCTGGGTTTATAAGCTAACAAATTTGAACAAACTGAATAATTTAAGGGATTAGGAGACATATAAATTACGTTAAAACATACCTTTCAATCGAATCGCTGGATTGTTAAAGATAAGAAGTGGAGTGACAGAGAGAGATAGAGAGAGATGAGTGAGCTAAATTGAATTAAGAATGGAATTGAACAAGTTTGGGTTGTAATGGAAGTAAATAGGTCTTTTAGCAAGGCAAAGGGTATAATGGTCATAGAATACAATTATGAGAGCATATTTCCAAATTTTGACGGAATATTCTCTTTTTTTTTTTTACCGGAAACTTAAAATAGGAACAATTTTTTATCAGAGATGTATTTGGTGGGAGTAAGTTTCAAATATATTTATATAAGGGAGTAAGTATCAAAAAATGGATTATAGAAGGGAGTAAGTATCAATTTACCCTTGTTTTAATATGTTAAGATGACAATATGATAAATTTGTAGATGTTTTAATTTAATAAGGATTAAATTAAAATGTAAATGGAAATTGTTTTGAATGTTTATGAACATTTGTTTTTGCTATATATTTTTGGTATACATGATGACAAATTGTTGTTTTGCATCATGATTCATTAATTTTAATGATGTTCAAATCAATTATGATTAGTCAAATATTAAGATAATCGATTTAATCATGATTTAGATATTCATTTTAATTTGTTAAATTGAATCATCTAGTTTGAATCAATGTTTAATAATGATTGAATGTTGATAATTGTACCGATCTTGTAATATTAGCAACATCAAAATTGATTAAAAAAAAAAAAAAAACAGCCGTAGCTGCTGGTTTTATAAAAAAAAAAAAAATTCGTTTTTTTTATGTTGGCCGAATTTTTGATTTATGCATTATATTGATGATGTATAATTGTTGTTGTGAAAAAGTTCACAATTATTGGATACCCAATTATTTTAAAAAGGTTTAAAATAATGTTGGATTAATTCATATTATACGATAATATGAATTAAAATTGGATTATGGTTGATTGGAATTATTGTGTGTAATTAAGGAATTGTCACATAATTTTGATCATTTTATAATAGGTGGTTTGGATAAAGTACTCTACATAATTAAGGAATTATGTCTTGAATGATTAATTTATTGTTGATGCATTTTATTTTGTTGAATGATTTGTTGAATGGTTTATTTACGTATTTTTGCAATTGGTTGTAATTTGTATTACCTAGTGTGGCCTTAGTTGATTATGTTTTCGTAATGATGAAAACATGATCTTGATGTAATTTTGAGATCTCGAATCTCCTTTTGTTTTCTTTGAATTATGTTTTTAAATTAGAATGTAAATAGGTTTATATTTTTTAATTTATTAAATGTAATTTGAGAAGACTAAAGATGGAGATCAGATTGCTCACTCCCGCTACATGCACCAAGATGGAACATCAAGACAAGCTTTTAGGGTCCAATCATGGATGGATTCCAAAGTTGTATTTTTGTTCATTTTGATAGATAGGCCACACTAGGACTTTGTAATTTTACGTATTTTTCGTTCTTGTTGCTTTTCATCACATGATAGTTAGTGCATCATATTCCGGATAAACCAAACCACCTACTACTAAAATTGCATGAAAATTGACTCATATAGTTTGGATGTTAGTTATCATGGACATAAAGATGTCACACGAATTTTAAGCCATCATCTTAGTTTATTCATTCTCGCATGCGAGATATTCGTTCACTTAAAATGAATTAAAATAAAGTTGATGGGATCTTCCTCTAAAACCTAAAATTGAGACTAGTCTTTATAGGCCAAACTACTATGAATCCCTTTTTCGTCGGTAGGCATATAGGACCTTACTCTCCATATGACCCCTTCTACGTTGGGTAAGTAGTATATGTTGACTTATTTTACCTCAACATTATGATCCGAAGAGTTTCTCGTGATTATAATGGATTAAAGATAAAAAGAAAAATTTATCGACCAAGAATTCTAAAGGTAGAATTAGCCAAGTGGTTGGCTTATCAATTTACAGATAATTGAGTCTTGGGATCATTTATACAATTCTTGAGGGAGGTCAATTGTATAAATGCTTGAGTCTTCGCATTAAACAAGTTTTGCACTAGACTTAATTCATATCGATGAGTATGCTTATTGTTATATTTTTCTTCTTTTTCGCAGTGTAGAATTCGTTTTATATTGATAATACTGCTATAACAAATGGCTGGCCATAATGATGTCCCTATGCCAAGTGCCACACTCGCACGCGAGTCCTGGCTTAAAACTTTCATGGAACACATGAATCAGTCCACGTGACTGAAGAATGACGGGTCCAACTTTGCGGACTGGAAGGCGACATTACAGAATGCAGCCATTGCTGACGGCAAGCTCCAGTACTTGACTGAGCCAATACCGCCAAACCCAAGCCCCAATGCAAGAGCTAACGAGTCATTTGATTATAATGACTTCGTTATGGAAGCGGGTGCGATAAAAAACGTACTCATCTTTGCAATGGAATCCAGTTTGCAAAGACGCTTCATTGCCCAAGGTGCAAATAAGATTTTCACCACACTCACTAACAAATTCTCAAAAGCACCGAGAATCGTCACTTATGAGCATACCTGTCGCTTCTTTGAGGCGAAACTCCAGAAGGGCCATCCGGTTAGCCCACACATTCTTGATATGATTGAGAATGTCGAGAAACTGGAGGCATTTGATTGCAAAATCAGTGAGAGCATAGTCATTGACCGTGTGCTTCATTCACTTCATGATGGTTTTGCCCTTTTCAGGGAAAAGTACTACATGAATGACACGAAGAAAAGTCTTCATGAGCTACACTCACTTCTCGTACAGACCGAGAAGGATCTGAAATTGAGTGGGAGCATGAAGCAAGATGTTCTCATGATTTCCAACAAAAACAAAGGTAAGGGCAAGGCTCATGGCGACCTAAATGTAGGGAAGCCAAAGTTTAAGAAGTCAGGAAAGGGTAAGAGTGGGCCTGGTGAGACTAGTAGCTCACAAGGCCAGGCAAAGAGCAAGGACAGTGACAATGAATGCCACCATTGCCACAAGACTGGGCATTGGAGAAGGAACTGTCCCGTGTACCGTGAGGACATAAAAGCAGGCCGCGTCACTCCTGTTGGTATGTCATCTTATATTCATATGATTGAGATTAACCATGCAAGTTTCGGAACTTGGGTACTTGATACTGGTTGTGGTTCTCATCTGTGTAATCATTTGCAGGGCCTAAAAAACATCACACCTCTCGCAAAGGGTGATGTGGACCTGCGAGTCGGGAATGGAGCAAAAGTTGCTGCAGTCTCAATGGGAACATACGTAATCCAACTCCCGAGTGGATTTGAGTTGTATTTATATAACTGTTACTATGTACCCAGTTTATCTAAGAACATTATTTCTGTTTCCGTACTTGATAAAGACGGTTTTTCATTTTCAATAAAAGACAATAGCTGTATTTTCTCTTTGAATGAAATGGTTTATGGCAAAGCAGTTTCCATGAATGGCATTTATATCTTAGATCAAACCACAGACATATTACATATGAATAATAAGAAAGTAAAGGTTGGTGACAAAGATCAAACTTATCTATGGCACTGTCGTATGGGACACATAAATGAAAAACGTGTAAAGAAGCTCATTGAGAATGGGACTATCTCCCCATTTGATTACGAATCATTTGGCACGTGTGAATCATGTCTTATCGGCAAAATGACTCGAATTTCCTTCAAAGGTGTTGGAATGCGTGCTAATGACCTATTAGGACTCATACATACTGATGTATGTGGACCTATGTCAATCAACACAAGAGACGGCTATAGATATTTTATCACTTTCACGGATGATTTGAGTAGATACAGATATGTCTACTTAATGAAGCATAAAAGTGAGTCCTTTGAAAAGTTCAAGGAATTCCAGAATAAGGTTGAGAACCAACTGGGAAGAAAGGTTAAAGCACTTCGATCAGATCGTGGTGGCGAATATCTTTAAAATGAGTTTGATCAACACCTTAAAGACTGTGGCATAGTATTACAGATAACTCCACCTGGAACACCTCAATTAAATGGTGTGTCCGAACGGAGAAATCGAACATTACTAGATATAGTTCGATCCATGATGAGTCACACGGTAGTACCTGATTCACTATGGGGTTTTGCTTTTTTGCCAGCTGCTCTTATACTTAACCGAAGTCCGTCTAAAGCTGTAGACAAGACTCCATATGAGATATGGAAGGGAACGGTCCCTAACTTGTTCTTTATTCGGGTTTGGGGCTGCGAGGCTTATGTCAAGTGGAGACACGAGGATAAGCTCAGCCCGCGATCGGTCAAGACATACTTTATTGGTTATCCAAAAGGAATGTTTGGTCATTACTTCTATTCGCCTACCGAACATCGAGTTTTTGTTGCGGCTAGTACGAAGTTCTTAGAGAAAGAGTTTCTCGAGAACAAGTCAAGTAATAGAACCTTCGATCTGTCGAAGATTCAAGAACCAACAACCGAGCAACCGATGGAGGAAGATGTTCCTTCAACTTCTGCTACGGTTAATATTCCTCAGGAACCTAGGAGGTCGGGTAGAGTCTCCATTCCTCCAGATAGATACATTGGTATGGTCGAGGAGAATGATAGAGATGACATTTTGCTCCTAGAGAGTAACGAACCCGCTACCTATAAAGGTGCCATGACCTGTTCCGACTCTAAGCTATGGCTTGAAGCCATGCAATCCGAGATGGACTCCATGTATGAGAATGACATATGAGATCTTGTTGATTTGCCTGATAAGGTACGACCTCTTCAGTGCAAATGGCTTTATAAGATAAAGCATTCTGTAGAAGGACAACCAGACACCTATAAGGCACGACTAGTGGCAAAGGGTTTCATTCAAGTGCAAGGATTGCATTATGATGAAATCTTTTCACCCGTAGTTATGCTGCGTTCCATTCGGATAATCTTAGCGATTGCCGCTTTTCATGACTATGAAATTTGGCAGATGGATGTGAAAACCGCCTTCTTAAACGGTTATTTGGAGGAGGAATTGTACATGGTACAACCCGAAGGTTTCATTGATCCTAAAAATCCTTAGAAAGTGTGCAGGCTTAAGCGTTCCATTTATGGACTTAAGCAAGCACCTCGGAGTTGGAATCATCGTTTCGACCAGGTGATAAAAGAGAATGGTTTCACTCGATCGGTCGAGGAACCATGCTTATATGTCAAGTCGAGTGGGAGTAAGATTGTCTTCTTGATATTGTATGTTGATGACATACTCTTGATTGGGAATGATATTCCTCTCTTATATTCGGTAAAAGTATGGTTAAAGAACCATTTCCAGATGAAAGATCTGGGTGAGGCACAATGCATATTGGGGATCCGTATCTATATAGATAGATTACGATGGATGTTATCACTCAGTCAAGAGTCTTATATAGATAAGATTCTTGAAAGGTTCAGCATGACCAACTCCAAGAAGGGGTACCTTCCAATGATTTCTGGGATGCATTTGAGTAAAACTCAGGCACCCAAGACATCGGAAGAGGTCGAACGCATGAGTCATGTTCCTTATGCATCAGCCATAGGATCGATCATGTATGCCATGATATGCACACGTCCAGACGTGGCATATGCATTGAGTATGATGAGTCGGTACCAAGGCAATCCAGGTGAAACACACAGGATGGCTGTTAAAAACATCCTTAAGTACTTAAGAAGGACTAAGAATTGGGTATTGACTTATGGAGGAGATACTAAGCTATGCGCAATTGGTTACGCAGATGCTAGCTTCCAAACGGATCGAGATGACTCGAAATCTCAGTGTGGATTTGTCTTTACTCTTAATGACGCTGCGGTTAGTTGGAAAAGTACCAAACAAAGTGTTATAGCAGATTCTACAACTGAGTCCGAGTACAATGCCGCTTTGGAAGCTGCAAAGAAAGCTATATGGATGCGTCAGTTCTTACAAGGACTAACCGTAGTTCCTAGTTCGAATGACCCAATCACCATCTATTGTGATAATAGAGGTGCCATCTTCCAAGCTAAGGAGCCTAAGTCTAGCAACAAGTCTAGACATCTACTTTGGAAGGCTCACATGATCCGAGATTACGTGGAGGAAAAAGAGATAGTGATAGACAAGATTGCTTCGGATGACAACATCGCGAATCCTCTCACTAAACCGTTAAAATATGATAAGCATGAAGGGCACATTATTTACATGGGAATTAAACGTGTTCCTGAGTTGTAGCAGCTGTTTATATGGATTAGATAAATATTTCTTTTTCATATACTATTTATAACATCATCATATTGTTTCATATTTTGTTTTTCATGTGGATTGTACGACGACATTGAACGCCACAAAGTGAACTAAATTACATTATATTTGTTTTGGTCCGTAATCGCCACATGAGCTGATAACTCTGGCAATTATATTGTGAAGTTGATTGATGGTGGGTTCAACGAGACATAAGTCAAATGGTTGACTGATCGATCACAGATACGAGTTATAAAGATACCTCGTAGGACATCGTGACAACGTTATGGAGTCCTAAATCTGTAAAAACATTCAGTGCTAGGTCGTGGATTGGACGTCCATAGTGTTCCTAGAGTCGATTCTTTTGACTATCGACTGTCTCTTGAGATTAAGGCAGTTTTTGGGTGACTTTAGTTTCTTTCTAATGGTCGACCGTAACAGGAGGCTAAAAAGATTTTTACTGGGTCATTTCATACTGTGCTTGTAATTGCAGGATTCGAGTTGAAGAAAATATCCAACCTTTATCAGGTTTTGTTATTTCTCAGGGCCACTCGAGGAGTTGTAACTGAAATGCATGGCCATGCTCGAATAATGATTCGTTTATCAGTTAAGTTACTCTCTAGTCGGGAAAACCACTCTTGATATTGATCACTTGTAAAATACGACCTTTGTGAATACGGACTTTGCAAATTGTTTTACATTGAGTGGGAGAAATTTTGGATATGAGAATCGGTTATCGCACATACACTTGTGAGGACAAGTGGGAGATTGTTGGAGATAGTGTCCTCCACAGTTAATGTGATAACGTGTATAAATCTCTTACACTTTCACAGGGTATACTTAGTATTCTTATCAGTTGATTAACGTTTATCGATAACGGTTGGCTTGCTAGAAGTTTGACGTTATTGTCATTTTAATGGCGGTGATCAACTGGTCCCTAAAAGTCACACCTAAAGGATGTGTTTGAAAGATATGATTATATGAAAAATATGATCATATTGATGCCTTATATGACTAAAAGGTTAGTCGATGTATATGACTAAAAGGTTAGTCAATGTAATGATGATACGATTATTTAATACGATTAAATAATACTGGCTGAGACGAATTAAATGTTAATTCGTAATTGAATATAAACTGTTAATATCTAATTAAATCGTATATATGTAATTATTTAATACGATTAAATAATGTAAGCTTAAACGAATTAAATGTTAATTCGTAATTAAATAAAAACTGTTATATTTAATTAGCAAATTATAAATATACGATGTTTATAATTGACGTATATATTATAATAATTCATACACATATTATACATTAAATAAATAAAAGAAGGAAGACTCCTATCTTGACTATACTTCCTAAAACAAGTAGAAGAAAAAGAGGGAGACTCCTCCCTCTACTAGACCTCTACTTGCACGGCCAAAAGAGGAGGAGGAGAGTCTTATATAAACTCTTCTTCTCTACATGATTAATCATTCATAACTTGACACAAAAATCATCAGTAATTTTTGTATTCTTTCTAGCACAAGAAAAGGCATATCTCAGACCATCTTGGGTGAAACAATTAGGAGAATATCGATCTCGATATTTGTTCTTAGGCCATATTTCTAGGACCAAAAGGTTGATTCTAATCTTTATGCTTTTTGTTTATGACTCGTATTTCATATATTATAATTTCGTTATAATCCTTAAAATTCATGTATGAAATATACCGATATTTTCCACAATTCATGCTTGTGGCAGAAGAGGTTTGCACACATCAGTCCAACAACTTTAATGAAACTCAAGTTGTGGGATTTAGTTGAGGGTTTACCCTCAATCAAATTCGAACAAGAACAGATGTGTGACTCATGTGTCCGATGCAAACAAGTTAGATCTTCATTCAAACCAAAACGAGTAGTAAGTACAGAACGTCCACTTGAGTTGGTACACATGGATTTGTGTGGACCTATGAAAGTCAGAAGCCGTGGTTGATCAAGGTACGTATTCATCCTAGTTGATGACTACTCAAGGTATGTATGGCCTATCTTTCTATTTACTAAAGATGAAACTTTCGATGAGTTTGTAGTATTAATGAAGCTTTCCCAAAACAAGTATGATAAGAAGTTAGTTTCCTTTCGTACGGATCATGACACCGAATTTGATAATCAAGCCTTTATAGAATAATGTAGGGAGAATAATGGTGTAGGACATAACGTTTCTGCACCACGAATCCCACAACAAAACGGTGTTGTTGAACGTATGAATAGAACACTAGAGGACATGGCTCGCACTATGCTTTTGTGTAGTGGCCTTCCTAAGAACTTTTGGGCCGGAGCCATTAGTAATGCATGCTATGTGCACAATAGAGCTATGATTAGATCAATTCTTAAAAAGACTCCCTATGAACTTTTAAGAGGGAGAAAACCCAATATAGCCCATCTTCGTTGCTTCGGTAATAAATGTTTTGTCCATAATAATAGAAAAAGTAATTTAAGCAAATTTGATCCAAGAAGTGACGAAGCTGTGTTTGTTGGTTATTTTAATCATAGTAAAGCTTATAAAGTCTTTAACAAAAGAACCTTGTGCATAGAAGAAAGTGTTCATGTTGTATTTGATGAAGATAATGTGCCTAAACAAGTTGAACAAAATGAAGAAGAAGACATGAATGATCCCGACTTTCGCCTTTCAAGGGATGACTTACCAGAAATCGATGAAGAAGTTATTGAAGGAATCAATGATGAACTTAATAAATTCGCAAATGATCTTGAAAAGAGAAATGAGACAATTGTTGATGATACAAATGTTTCTTCTCAAAACAAGGAAAAGGAAACCGAAATTATAACTGATGATGCTATAACTTTGGACCCAGATCAAGATATTGTAACTAAAGTTGTACCAACGTTAGCTATAACCCCGGAGTCAAGCTTAGGGGAAACCAATCTTGACTCTGAATCATTTGAGGAAAGTGAGAGTTCATCAGATGATGATGAGCCTAGGAACTCTAAGAAATGGAAATATAAGAGTTCTCACACTATGGATAGTATCTTAGGAAGTTTGAATAAGGGAGTTCAAACAAGACGAACATTAAATAACTTTTTTTCATTCTATTCTTTTCTGTCTACCATAGAGCCTACCAACATCAAAGAAGCACTTGCAGAATCTGACTGGATTGTGGCAATGCAAGAAGAGCTTTAACAGTTCGAACATAATAAAGTCTGGCATCTGGTGCCACGACCTAAAAATCGAACTTTGATTGGTACTCGATGGGTATTCAGAAAAAAATTGGATGACTCAGGAGTTATAGTTCGAAATAAGGCTCGATTGGTCGTTCAAGGATATAATAAACAGGAAGGGATTGATTATGACGAGACCTTTGCATCTGTAGTAAGACTTGAAGCTGTTCAACTGCTTATCGCCTTTGCATCTCATAAAGGAATGAAACTGTACCAAAGGGACGTTAAGACTGCTTTTCTTAACGGATATTTGGAAGAAGAGGTTTTTGTTGAACAATCTCCCGGATTTTTAAATAGCAAATTTTAAAACCATGTTTTTAAACTCGATAAAGCTTTATATGGTTTAAAACAAGTGCCTAGGGCATGGTACGACATATCGTCTAAATTTCTATTAGAAAACAATTTTAAAAGAGGATTTGTCGACAAAACCCTATTTCTAAAATCCGAGAGTTCTGATTTACTTGTTGCTCAAATTTATGTACACGATATTATTTTTGTTTCTACTAACAATAAATTGTGCAAGTATTTTTCAGATTTAATGACCTCAGAGTTTGAAATGAGCATGATGGGAGAATTGAAATTCTTTTTAGGATTGCAAATTCAATAAACTAAGGAAGGTATAAAGATTCACCAACAGAAATATGTCAAGGAGCTAATTAGGAAATTTGGTATGGAGAATGCTCATCCAATGGACTCACCTATGATAACTGATAAAAAGTTGACCTTAGACGAAAATGGTAAGTGTGTCGATGAAACTACATATCGAGGTATGATTGGTTCTTTATTATATTTAACTGCAAGTAGACCTGACATTATGTTTAGCGTATGTGTCTATGCTAGATTTTAATCATGTCCTAAAGAGTCACATATGATTGCAGTTAAACGTATCTTCCAATATTTAATTGGTACATCTAATTTATACTTATGGTATCCACTTGAGTGCAATTTCGATCTAGTAGGATATTCAGATGCAAATTATGCAGGATGTTCTTTAGATAGAAAAAGTACATCTGGATTCGCTACGTTTGTTAGACCATGCATTATAACTTGGGGCTAAAAGAAGCAAAATTCAATTGCGTTATCTACTGGTGAAGCCGAATATATAGCTGCATGAATGGTATGTTCTCAGTTACTTTGGTTAAAGAAACAACTATGTGATTATGGTATAAATGTTGGCTGTATGCCTATATTTCGTAATAATACGAGTGCAATTATTATTTCTAAAAATCCAGCTCAGCATTCTCGTACTAAACATATAGACATTAGACATCATTTTTTACGCGACTATGTAGAAAAGGGCAACATTAAACTAGAATTTTGTAGTACTGAAAGTCAATGGCCTGACATTTTAACAAAGGCGTTAGCGAGAAGACGTTTTGAGATTTTGCGGTTGGAAATTGGTTTAATCAGTAGCAATTAAATTCGTCATATTTGTTTTACGAACCTGCGTGACTGGTTAGAATAAGACGAGATTATATGACTGTGTCCGTGTATTCCATTGCTAATATATTTGTGCTTAATATTATATATTTTACATGAATATCTTACATATTAAGTATTTTATGAATATTGAATTATGGACCACATATTTGCCAAAAATCTATCTTATTCACTTTCCTAAATTGACCAAAAGTCCTCATGTTGACCGAAATTCCTAACCACATTATGCTACCATATCTTTTATTTACCTAATCCTATCCTTACCATATCTCTCCTAGATTTACCCTAGATTCCTTTTACTATCCTACTTAAATTAAAAAAAAAAACGTAAAAAGAGGGACAGAGCCGGCACTTCATGTGCCTACCTTACAAAAACCAAACCCCAACACTACCCTTCATAATTACCCATCTACATCACCATTAACACATATCACCATCACCACCTTCCTTCCCTCACACGAAAAAAAAAAAATAACAACACCAAGCTCTCAACAATGGCTTCCACACGGTCCTTAACCAAAAACACCAACACCCCAAACTCCAAAACTCAAACACCTTGCATGTCTACCGAGCCATCACCACAACCCAACCAAAAATCACCCAATTTGACCCAAACCGACTCGGGTTCGGTGCTCGAAGGTACAAAAAGGCGTCGATTAAATAAAGGGAAGAATAGGGTACAAGAGGATGTTAGTGACGACATATTAATCAAAGGAGCAAGACGTCCTCTCTTTCGCGAATTTCTCCCTCAAGAAACGGTATCCGGACTTGACAAACTTCGATTCACAAAGGAAGAACGAAAATTGGTTTATCGGGTTACAAAATATGGTATTCATGGTGGCCGGAGTTTTCTGAAGGTATGGTGTGAAAAGTATCAAGCTTTAACTTTCTTCAACGACTTCTTGAAATGTCAAGAATGGGAGCAGGCGTCTCGGTTTTCGGGTCTTATCTATCCCATCGAGGTAATTCAATTTTATGCTTTCGTTTCTTTGAAATTTGGCGTTTTACATGCCCTGGTGAATGGCCGAGAAGTTTCAGTTTCCATTGACGACTTTTGTACTCTATTTTGGTTCCTGATGATGGAGTCAAAATAGAACCGAGTACGTCGTGGGAAGAGCTGTCGGATACGGCTAAACTGGATGTTAAGCGTTACTTTGATGATCAGGCTACGTTGTCGAGTTTTGTGTTGGCGGGGTATTTTTCCCCAAAATTGAAATTTCTGTTAAACTTTTTGTAGAATACGGTGGTTCCGCGTCGGGATGGACGGGATAAAATTTCATGTTATGAGATTATGGTGGTTAAGAATTGGCTAGAGGGTAACCGTGTCAAACTTGCTTTCCTTGTTTTTTCTCGAATTTCTCAAACTAGTTTTTCGGTAACCGAAGATAAGGTCTACATGACCCTAGACTTACCCTATGGCATGTGGGTGTCTCGGGTTCTTGAGGCTAAGGGGGTTGTTGATCCGACTAGTTATGGCGTAAATTTGAAAGATGATATGAATGATACTTTCTTGAAATTCATGAAAATGGAGGCATTGAGTCCGGAATTGGTTTTTCTATCAAAGGGTGGTTCGGTTGATGTTAAACCGATTGTTGTTTATTTTTCGGGTCTTGAATCAAAATTGGATTTTTTTATGGGGAAGGTTATGGAGCGTCTTGATGCGCAATACAAGAAAATTGATGAGGTTGTTGACAAGGTGGTCAAAACCGTGGCTTTTGGGAGTACTAGCTCAACCCGTGACCATGGTGGGTCGAATGTGAGTGGTGAGTTGAGGGGTTGGATGACGGGAGTCGATGGTTGCCTTGCTAAAATTGAAAGGAATGTTGTCGATCTTCCACAAGAGTTATTTGGGCAACGGGATCAGATGCAATTCTTGATTAGCCAAGGAGGTGCTTTGGTGAAGAGTGGTGTGACCATGCGCGATGGAATGCACACCATCTATGATGCGACGGAGGCCTTATCCATGAAGTTTTGGAACTTTTATTCATGCCTCACCGCACAAGCCAATCATGTGAAGAAGTGATTTGATCGCCTTGACACCATTGAGTACCGTACCCGACCCGACTATATCGACCCTTCCATCCCTCGTCAACCCAGTTTGCCTTGATTTTCTCATCTTTATTTGGTTGATTGTCCTAAAACTACTTATCTTATTGTCCATTCGGCCCATTTTGGCTTACACTTTATTCGGCCCATTGGCAACTAACACTTTTCTTTGTGGTTTGTAGTTTAATTAACATTTCGTACGTGATTTTGCTTGCTATGAATCGTTAAGTATTACGTAATTTGCATATCTATTTCTTGCCTTGGAGTATGTTATTCTAGCAATTTTATATCCTTGTTCTTGTATTTTCAATGATGCCAAGAGGGGGAAGAAATGATGATTTGAGTCTTTGCTTAAGCTTGCTCCTTTTCAAGACTCGTTATCTCTTAAAGTCTTTCAAGTTATAACTTTGGCTAAGGTGTTATATGTTCTTGCGATCAACGTTACTATAAGTTTGGTAGTATTTTGTTGAGGGGAAACCATACTTAGTCACATTCATAAGAGAAATCATAAGAGACTTGTCATCATAAAAAAGGGGGAATTTGTTGGACCTATTTTATAGTTTTGATAATGACATGTATATACTTAATAATGTGCTTTACTTGATATATCATATGCATGTAATTGTGTGCTTTAGTCTTATCATAGCTAATAACAATTACAAGAAACAAGATCAAAGTTATAGGAGCTTAAGGCATAACTTTGAAGAATTCGGTGAGACAAAGTTATAGGAGCTTGAGGTATAACTTTGGAAGTTCCTACGCAAAGTTATAGCTATTCTGGTTATAACATTTCAGAAACAATTCAAGTAAGATATACTTCAAATAACACAAGACTCAAGATGGAGGGTCTTTGTGATCAAGATGAAGAGATGATCCGTATACTAAAGATCTTTCTGAAGATTAGATAGTATATGTCGGCATTCGGTAACTATTCCATTAGAGTGATTTTATGTTTGTAAAGTTATGACTCAATTATAACTTTACATACTAAAGTTTAAAGTTATAGCTTTAACCTATAACTTTGGATGATAAAAGTTGATGCATGATTTTGGAAATAAATCTTTTAAATGTTTTTAAAAAGAGAAAGGGTATTTTTATATATTTATCAAAGTATTAATAGATGATGTATTTATGAAATCCCATTGGTTAGTAATACAACTTATGAGTTGTCATGCTACCTAGGGTTTCTAATATATATTCTATCTCAATTTGTTGTTAACCTAATAAGCCCACCTAGTGGTTGTGCCACCTTGGGTTTCGTGAAACCTAGGATTTTAGCCTGATAGGGTTGCGTGCTCATAGGTAAACACCTAGGGTTTCGTGTGATAAGGATCTCGGCCTCTATGGCACGTTTCCTTGTTTACATCAACCAAGGATTCTAATAATATATTTACAATAATATTTTGAGATATTAAAGATAAAAATCTTTCTTAAAGATAAAGCTAGGGTTTTAGATTTTATATCTCCTATGCTTCTACTCTAAATACTCCTTCTATCGCAATCATTCATAACGACTTTTATACAATTGAGATAATTTTATAAATTGATTTTAAAACAAAGTTTGAGCAAAATATTAATTATTTTTAGTGTTTTGTTTTCTAAAAAGTTGTGCATTATTCTTTATCAATCGCTCATGTGAAATACGTTATTGGATAATAGTACATCACATAATCTTACTTATTCTTTAACGAGAATCCTTGTGAGTTATATTGTACTTTCTTATTAGCGTAAGATAGTATAGAATATTTAGCGATACTCACCATGAGTTATAATCATAGTTGATTATACGAGTGGGTAAATAATTATAATGAACCATTTCAAAAATCACGTGTGTCTCTCTTTCCTTTTCGTTATTTCGTTACTTGCATTTACTTTGATTAATTAATTAGGTGATTTTAATCTATAGAATCAAATAATTAATTACATATAATATAAATCGAAAAAGTGGGGCTATTTTTTCGTATTCGAGATAAATTGAATTAAATGGACTCGGGTTGAATTAAACTAAAACTGAATGGAGTTGAGCTGAATGAATGAAGCTGAAGTAAGAGTTATTTTTGTGAAGAGAAGAGTGAAGGTGAAGACTCGTGATTTGAAAACGAAGATTATTATTTCACCAAAATCTTTTTAGGGTACACCATGCATTACATCTAAATTGAGTGACATTAACTTTAGATGGACGACCTTGAGAATAATTGTTGAGTGTAGAAATAGGCTACATCTAAAAGAACTATGTCATTCTACCACGCACATCAAAATCAACAACAAGGTTTCAAATAGCTCCATCTTTTTTTACTCCTCCACAACAAACTTCTACCGTCTCAAGCGAGACCGCTGAGCTTAATTCAATGTTGCAGTTTTTCATGGGGTAAATATCACAAAATTGAGCAAGCAAAAGATGCATCTATAAAGATGCTCGAGACACAAATGACCCTTTTTGAGATTTTATAAATAGGAAAAGAAAAAACATTCATTCAGCAATAAAAATTTGGGTTGTCTCCCAAGAAGCGCGGTTTTAAGGAAACCGCAAAACCTACAAATGGTCCATCGATTAGCCGGGATCCCACAATCTTTTTACAAGGCCACCCATGGCCTTAAGCTCATCACATTAGCTCACATCCTTGAGCTTCTTCTAATATCTCCGCTTCAACCATCGTCCACATTAATTCTAAATTCAATGATATAAAATTTTTCTCATTTTTGGGAAGAGGAGGATAATAAAAACGGAGAATTTCGAGACATTCAACGACATAAGAGACTTGAGTAGTCTCCTTGTTCCTAACCTTTTATTTCAACCCCTAAACATCAAAGATATCCACCCCAATAAGAGGCCTACACCCAGCTTTAAACCCTTCCTTACAAGCAGCAAAACAGATATACATCCTTTGAAACACTGGTTGTAACACCCCCATACACCAAGGTGCCTTACAAGGCCCCCTTAGCACATGAGAGGGCGACCATCTCGGTTGCCCGAGGTAGTACATATCAAAACAAGCCATAAAGAAACAATACTATATTTAATCGATGTTTAAATATCAATACATGTTCTCAAAACCGACGACATACCGCCTGACCAATAATCCAAACTGGACAATGTTAAAGTAATATAAAATAACTAATCAATGTATATGACTATAATGCTAAGCGGAAGCTAGACACGACATGGTGATCCCATCCTTGATCCCAACGTAGTTCCATCGATTACCTGCGATCACCTGCTCACCATCCCCCAATGGATCACAACAGGTTTTTAAAACAGTAAAGGGGCCAATGCAGCGGGCACCTCAGTAGACTCAGGTTACCGGCCTGTTCTACAAAACCATCTATTGACCCTGGACCGCAGCCACATGCGTCGAACTTCCATCTTACACACAGCAAGATAACCCGAAACATTAATGTGCACATCCCCCACGTGGCGGGATAACCATGGGGGCGAACTCAGGGCGTAACCTGTCTCCCAGCAGGGTCACCAACCATAGTAACCATAGTAACATCGACAACAACTCCCCAATCTCCATCATCGTCACAACAGTGAACAACAACATCAATCACATATCTAACATCACATATAAGGAATCAAAAATCTCATGCCATCAATTAGCATAAATAAATACTGAGTAGGAAACCCTACCTTTTCGCAAATCCACAGCAATTCACAATCATTCTATCAAAAATCTTCTTTTATGAATCCCTTCCCCTAAACATGCTGTGATACACGGATTCACGATCCTTTCCAAACTGTGGTGCACGAGGAACCACAGATGGAGAAACGAGGGACAAGCGTAGTGATATGCATTTGTGGAGTCGCCACCAACTTTTGTGGGAAGTTGGAACCGTTCGAATACCTCATGCCATGTCAAGACACTAAGTAATGACATGAACACCAAGAACTCGTTACCTTAGCATTCTATGTCTAGAATAACTCTCGTGGATGTCAAAAAAAGGCTTTGAAAAGGTTTGACGTAAATCCGACATGAATCTTACATGAATTAAATAAAGTACAAGATAAAATACAAAAGATAGGATTATTACATCCTCAGACTTACATGTTGACGAAACGAGATTAACTAAGTTGCGTTTTAGTAATAACTCGACTCGAATGTAAAGAAAGTGCCCTCGTAAGAGGATTAAAATCGATTGAATGATTGATTGATTAAGGTGTAGTGGTCAAATTGGTCGGTCAAATGCAAACGTGAAAGGTACCCAGAAGGATCTGAGCTTGCGTGGTCGATTGATCAAGCACGTAGATGTCAAAATGCTTAGAGCAAGGTCTAGAATGCAAAGAGAGAGAAGAGAAGGGGCGGAACACTCGCGTGCCTTAAAAGTGAGCACGAACCTCTCCTTTTATAGGGAGAAATCCGAAGAGTTTTAGAATAACTCGAACACGGAAAGAAATTTAGAAAATATTCCAGAAACAGGCAAAACGAACTGGGGAAGAGGCGCAGCACGCACTGCGATTCTTGGAAGAGGCGCAGCACCCGCTGCGTCATTTCCCAAGCAGTTTCCTACTTTGAAAGTAAGTTTTCCGCGTTTCTTTTATGGAATTGCGGTAGATTTCAAATTCTTTCTAAACAAAATACGGATATATTTTACCAAAAAATATAAGTTTTTAAATATTAAAATATTCGGAATATTCTCGAGCGTTCAGACTCGGTTTTAAAAGACGGTTTATAAAAAATGAAGCGGTTTTTTACCCGGACTCCAAATAAACTCTAATGACTGTCAAAACAACCGTATCGGCCAAGGGGTAGATACAAGTATTTGAGCCATCACTTGACGATAAACTTATGAATTGTCATAAATCGTTTTGCATACCAAACATGCGGCCCAATCATCACTGGGTGGTTGGCGGAAGCTGTAGAACTGAAGTATTTACACATGTAATTAACATAATCATTACTAACCCTGGTTTCCCTTTTCCCCAAATCAATTAAGGTTATAACAATACATACAAATCACAAAGTATCGATACATACCAATGAAATCAACAAAGTGGCGATAGATCAGATCCGGCACGAGATGATTAAGGATGTTCGTGAGGAATTAGTGAGAGTTTGAGAGAATACTAGGGTTTGCTTTGAGAAACATAGTGAGATTATAAATCCTAATTCCTCTTATAAATCCTTAATCAAGCGTCCGACTAACCCTCCAATTCCGTCGTACTCGATCGAGTACAACATATACTCGGTTGAGTACCTAACTCACTTGGTCGAGTACGGAAGAACAATAAACTGCTCCAACCATCAGCCAATTCCACTCGGTCGAGTAACCTCTACTTGGCCGAGACAACCCACTCGGCCGAGTAAGCCCTACTCGGCTGAGTCCCCAATACATAGAAATACGGAGTATTACCGTGGTAGTGGTTTGTCAACCCTATCTACCATCACATATGAGCTAGATCCTGGGTTGTATTTCCTAATTGTGGCAGCATAATCCCATACCCTACTGTACTGCTCATCAGAGCTACCCCATATTATCATATTTGCCCTAACTCTTGCAACCCAACACTTATAATACCCAACATCAACACTTAAGTCTAATCTCACTCTATCATGAGTAGCCTTCAACCTCCAATGTGGGTCAGACCTCCAAACTTCTAGGTGTAGATACCTCGAATCTACACCTTCCTCCAACCACCCAGTGATGATTGGACCGCATGTTTGGTACGCGAAATAATTTGTGACAATTCGTAAGTTTATCGTCAAGTGATAGCTCGAACAGTTGTGTCTACCCCTTGGTCGTCATCTACGTACCAATACGGTCGTTTTGATAGTCATTAGAGTCATTTTGAAGTTCGGGTAAAAAACCGCTTCATTTTCTATAAACCATTTTTTAAAACAGTGTCTGAACGCTCGATAATATTCCGGATATTTTAATATTTCAAAACTTATCTTTCTCGGTAAAATATATCCGTATTTTGTTTAGAAAGAATTCAAAATCTACCGCAATTCCTATAAATAAAAGCGGAAATCTTTCTTTCAAAGTAGGAAACTGCTTGGGAAATGACGCAGCGGGAGCTACGCCTCTTCCAAGGGTCGTAGTGTTACTGCGCCTCTTCCCCAGCTTGTTTTGACTTTTTATGGAATATTTTCTAGATTACTTTCCTTGTTCGAGTTATTCCAAAACTCTTCGAATTTCTCCCTATATAAGGAGAGGTTCGTGCACACTTTCAAGGCACGCGAGTGTTCCGCCCTTCTTTCTCTTTCTTTGCATTCTAGACCGTACTCTAAGCTTTTTGACAACTACGTGCTTGATCAATCGACCACGTAAGTGAAAGTCCATAGACTTTAATTAGACTCCTCTAATTATTTACTAAATTACTTATTAATTTAGTTTATTATGATCTATGTAACATGCATGCAAATATAAAGACATTTATATAAAAGAAGAAATTTCCTCACATTGATATGGAAATTATATGGGCACAACAAGAACTCCTTCTTGTTGTTCTTGAGCTATAAATATGGATGAACACAAGAAATCTCCAAACTAGAAGACCTCCTTCAAGTTGCACCAAGATGACACCAAATAATCTACCCTTATTATTAACTAGATAATAAGATAGATGATATACTACTAATATTAGACTATATTACTACACTAGTAATACTTAGGAAATATTAGTATATGAGAGTATTTAGTGAGAGGAAGAATTTTAGAGAGAAGTAAACAAATTGCACAAAATCAAGTCATCAAAAATGAACAACAAAATTGCTCATTATGTAGGCCATTTGGCCGGACCTCAATGTCCAAAATTGGACTATTATTTTGTTCAATTTGATCACATGCATTTGAGTGGAGTGTTGTAGTATAAGTGATGATTGTTTTCAACTTGTTATGTGGAGTGTAAACTACTAAGGCTTACAAGTTTTAAGGAGACTTGATTAACTTGACTCAAACTGAGAACAATATCAAGTAACAAATGGATGTTGTTCTAGAGAGGGTGAGTTGGTTAACTGAAAACTCAAGGGATATGACTTAGAGACACTCCTCTACAACAAGTCACAAGAGAAAGGACTCAAAGACTGGTTTTAGAGACAGCTTTCAAGTGTTACAGCAAAGCACAAACACCCTAGACTAGACTCAAACAGCAAGCAAGTTAACCACAGCAAGGCACAGATATAACTTGACTCACAAGACAAGGCACTGATCAAACACCTTGAAGATGTATCAGGCTTGCTTCAAACTACAGCTCTTAGCACAAGTTTGATAGATTTGAGGGATTTCTCAAAGTTCATTCATTCATAAAAGTCTGCTTACAACAACATACAAGACCCCTTTATATAGAGAGGCTGATATCTTGTGAGCCATTGGATGTATAGATCATCCAAGGGCTAGCTTAGGATCTAAACTACTTCTACTGACACTAATTAAGAGCCTCACAATAGGACGAGCTCAACAACTATAAAGAACAGACACAAGACACAAAAGAAAACAGACTGAACAAAAGCAAATAAAGCAGTTTTGGATTTTTCCTGAAATGGAAATCTGTTGCTCTTGTTGCCTTGCTGCCTTGCCTGGATGTGTTGCTGCTCCTTGGGACTCTCTACTCTTATTATAACTTAGATAAGACCTGCCTTGGACGATGACAAGTTGACTTAAACAAAAGGAAGCCACAATCTGACATGTACCTTCTCTGTTTTAGTTGTTTGCTGGACTCTAACTTGGGGTGTCTGTTTCATGAGTTTTTACTAGACTTCAAAAGGGTTTGTCCTGGGCAAACTTGTAGCTTAATGGGTTGGCTTGATGGTAGGCCATGGTGGGGGTGGTTGGGATGCCCTGGTGTACCTCCTAGATACAGGGTTTGTGAATTGGTCTGCCTGAGCCTGAAGGGTTTTGTGTCTGTCTTGTGTGGGTAATGTGGGTTGTATTGGGGCTTGGCATGGGTTGTTGAGCCTTGGACTGTCTCCCTCACTGTTGTAGCTTGGCATGGCTTGGTCTTGGCTTGTCATAGCTTGTTGTTTGGACCTTGTAACTCTAGCTTTCATCTGAGGGGTCCTTGGGGTCAGGCTTGCCTTGTTTGTGGCTTGATCATCAAGGCCCCTTGGGTGAGCTACTGCTGCAGCCTCCCCAGGTTGAAAAGGGCTTGACCTCAAGCCTGTGTCTTCTTCTCCCTCAGAGTCTTCAAAGAAAGGACTAATATCTCCAACATTGAATGTCCCATGGACTGCATACTCTCCTGGTAGATCAATTTTGTAGGCATTGGGACCTATCTTCTCTATGACTTGAAAAGGACCATCTGCTCTTGGCTCTAGCTTGTTCTTTCTCTTGGAAGGGAACCTTTCTTTCCTTAGGTTGATCCATACTAGATCTCCTGGTGCAAAGTCTTTCTTGGTCTTAGGAACCTTGGCATTCTTCTTGTACAGATCATTAGCTTTCTCAATTTGTTTCCTGACTGATTCATGGAGTTTTAACATTTGTTCCACCCTCTTCTTGGCATCATAGTGGACTTCTGACCTGCACACATTAGACAAACTCAAAGGCATTAAGGGGTTAGTACCATAGACCACTTCAAAGGGGGAGTGGCCTGTGGCTGCTGATGGAGCTCTATTGAAAGAGAACTCTGCTTGAGCCAACTTCAAGTCCCAATCCTTGAGAGATTTGCTGACTATACACCTCAAGATCCTTCCCAAGGTCTTGTTGGTCACCTCAGTTTGGCCATCAGTTTGAGGATGATGGGAGGTACTAAACAATAACCTAGTGTTAAGCAGTTTCCACAATGTTCTCCAGAAATGGCTCATAAACTTTGTGTCTCTGTCAGACACAATGGTCCTTGGGACTCCATGTAACCTCACCACCTCATCAAGGTATAGCTCTGCTACACTCACAGCATCCTCAGTCTTCTTGCAAGCAATGGAATGTGCCATCTTACTGAACCTATCCACAACCACCATGATAGAATCCTTCCCTCTTGCTGTCCTAGGTAATGCCATTATGAAATCCATACTTACATCCTCCCAAGGCCTACATGGGACTGGTAGGGGAGTGTAAGGTCCTGCTTGGAAAGAACTCTTGGCCTTTTGACAAACTCCACACCTTCTGAGCACTATTTGAACTTCTCCCATCATCTTAGGCCAGTGGAATTGATCTTGTAGTATGTCCACAGTTTTCTGAACCCCAAAGTGTCCTCCAAGGCCACTTCCATGTACCTCCTTGATCAATAGATTCCTATAAGATCCTCTGGGAACACACAGCTTGTTTCCTTTAAACAAGAATCCATTTTGCAAAGTGTAGGGTGAATCAATGGTTCTTGTTCCCTCTTTCTGTGCTTACCAATCTTCTGCAAAGTCTGGATCTTCTTGATACATGTCCTTCATGAACTCAAAGCCAAGAACCCTTTGCTCCATAGTTGATAGCAGAGTGTACCTCCTAGACAATGCATCAGCCACCACATTTTGTTTGCCCTCTTTGTACTTGCTAGAAAAGGTGAATGACTGAAGGAACTCCACCCACTTAGCATGTCTGTGACTGAGCTTATGCTGGCCTCCTATGTACTTCAATGCCTCATGATCAGAGTGTAAGACAAAAGGTTTGGGCTTCAGGTAATGACTCCAATGCCTCAGAGCTCTGATAAGAGCATAGAACTCTTTATCATATGTAGAATAGTTTAGCTTGGCACCACTTAGCTTTTCACTAAAGTAGGCTACAAGTTTCTTCTCTTGGATGAGGACAGCTCCAATTCCCACTCCACTTGCATCACATTCAACCTCAAATAGGCAATCAAAGTTTGGCAACCTGAGGATAGGTGCACTGCACAGAAGCTTCTTCATGTGTATGAAAGCGTGTAAGGCATTCTCAGTCCAAGTGAACTCTCCCTTCTTCATACACTCAGTGAGAGGTGCTGCAATGGTGCTAAAACCCTTAATGAATCTCCTGTAGAAGGATGCTAAGCCATGGAATCCCCTTACTTCTGTAATACTTCTAGGGATAGGCCAAGACTGGACTACAATGATCTTGTCTTGATCAACTGAAATGCCTCTACCAGATACCACATATCCTAGAAACTTGACTTCCTCAGTCATGAAGGTGCACTTCTCAAGCTTCCCAAAGAGCTTGCTCTCCTTAAGTATTTCAAACACAGCCTCAAGATGCCTCAAATGATCATCCTTGCTCTTGCTGTAGATGAGGATATCATCAAAGTATACCACCACAAATCTCCCTAGGCAAGGCCTAAGCACTTCTGTCATCAATCTCATGAAGGTACTTGGGGCATTTGACAGCCCAAAGGGCATGACAAGCCACTCATAAAGGCCATGCTTTGTTTTGAAGGCTGTCTTCCACTCATCTCCTTCTCTGATCCTTAATTGATGGTAACCTTGCCTCAGATCAATCTTAGAAAAGAACCTTGAACCACTCAGTTCATCCAACATGTCATCAAGCCTAGGTATAGGGAACCTATACTTGACTGTGATGTTGTTGATAGCCCTGCTATCTATGCACATCCTCCAAGTCCCATCCTTCTTAGGAACCAACAATGCAGGCACAACACAAGGACTTAATGACTCCCTTACAAACCCTTTACTCATCAACTCTCCAACTTGTTTCTACAGCTCTTGTGTAGCCTTGGGATCACACCTATATGCTGGTCTATTAGGTAGTACAGACCCTGGCACAAGGTCTATTTGGTGCTCAATCCCTCTCAAAGGGGGTAAACCATCAGGAAGTTCCTCTGGAAACACTTCCTTGAACTGATCAATGAGGGGCTTAACATCTGCAGGGATCACCTTAGACTCCTCTTCTTGAACTTCTTTTGATAGCAGCATTACTATAGGTTGCTCCTCACTACACTCTTTGACCATTGCTGACTCAGATAGAAATACAACTCCACTAAAGTCCTCAGCCATACTTGGACTTCCATAGCTCTTCTGGTGTGGTGGCAAGGGGGCTAATGTCACCTTCCTGCTCCCATGCTTGAAAGAATAGGTATTGCTTCTTCCTTGGTGTATGGAGCTTTTATCAAACTCTCATGGCCTTCCTAATAGCAAGTGACAGGCATCCATTGGAACCACATCACACAATACTTCATCCTTGTACACACTTCCAATGGAGAAAGGACTATGCATTGCTTATCCACCTTAACCTCTGCTCCCTTACTCAGCCATCTCAACTTATAGGGGTGAGGGTGATCTTGAGTGCTCAACTTCAGCTTATCAACCATAGTAACAGAAGCCACATTGGTACAACTACCTCCATCTATAATAAGGTTACAAACCCTCCCTTGTATGGTACATCTGCTCCTGAAAATGAGGGACCTTTGATCCTCCTCCAAAGGTATCTGTTGTGAATGCATTACTCTCCATAGGACTAAGCTTTGGCCTGTGTCAGGGAGTGCCACTATTGCCTCCTGACTAGACTCTTCTTCCTCACTCACCACTTCTTCAACCTCAAGCTCATCCCTCTTTCTCCCAAGCCTCAACTTCCATTATAGTTAAGGTCTTCTTAGAAGGGCAATCCTTCCTTAAATGTCCATAGCCTTGACATTGGAAACACCTAATTCTGTTCTCAGTCAATGAAGTGCGTGGCTTTTGACCCATGATGCCCTTACCCTTGTCTAAGGTAGGTGGGGGTGCTGTCTTAGGGGTATCCATGGCTCTAAACCCACTATAAGGTCTGGTTTGAAAAGGCCTAACAAGTTTTGGTGTAGCAGGCTTAGTCTTCCCTATCTTCTCAATTCTCAGAGATAGGTTGACAACATCATCAAATGACCACAGAGGTTGCATCCTAACCTTGTTCGCAATGTTCTTATTTAGACCCTCTAAGTACCTAGCAATCCTTTGCTCAGGTTTCTCATTTATATCACACTGTAAGGTGAGTTGTTCAAACTCCCTCAGATAAGATTCAACAGGTTTGTCTCCTTGTTTCAACTTAGACAACTTGATAAACAGATCCTGGATGTAATCCTTAGCAACAAATTTGTCTAACAGTTTCTTTTTTAGTTTAGTCGAAGACTTGATGGGTTCTTTACCTTCCCTAGCCCTTAACCCTTTCATAGTTTCATACCAAAGGGAAGCATACCCTTTCAGTTTAAGGATGGCTACTTTAAAAGACTTGGAATCATTGTATCCTTTGTACTCAAAGATCCTTTCTACTTCTCTTAGCCATTCTAACAAGTCATCAGGATTAAGACTACCAGAAAACTCAGGGATATCTACCTTAAGATGCTTGTCTGTGTTCCTGTGGATGGAAGCTCTGCTTCTTGTTGAGTCATCTGAGTCTGGATACTCTTCATCATCAGGTGGCCTTCCTCTGCCTCCTCCTTGGCCTCTTCCACGTCCTCTACCTCTTCCTCCAGCAAGCAAATGGTTGCCTATAACCTGGTCCAAGGTTCTGGTTAGGGTGGTTACAATCCCAGCCAGATCCTCCATCCTTGCTTCTACTCCTGCTAGTCTCTCTTCACTCATTGGGCTATTTTTGTGTTTTTAAATGTAGTTAGGGAAAATGAACTCACTAAGACTCTCAACCAAAGCTCTAATAACCAATTTGGAGTGTAAACTACTAAGGCTTACAAGTTTTAAGGAGACTTGATTAACTTGACTCAAACTGAGAACAATATCAAGTAACAAATGGATGTTGTTCTAGAGAGGGTGAGTTGGTTAACTGAAAACTCAAGGGATATGACTTAGAGACACTCCTCTATAGCAAGGCACAAGAGAAAGGACTCAAAGACTGGTTTTAGAGACAGCTTTCAAGTGTTACAGCAAAGCACAAACACCCTAAACTAGACTAAAACAGCAAGCAAGTTAACCACAGCAAGGCACAGATATAACTTGACTCACAAGACAAGGCACTGATCAAACACCTTGAAGATGTATCAGGCTTGCTTCAAACTACAGCTCTTAGCACAAGTTTGATAGATTTGAGGGATTTCTCAAAGTTCATTCATTCATAAAAGTCTGCTTAAAACAACATACAAGACCCCTTTATATAGAGAGGCTGATACCTTGTGAGCCATTGGATGTATAGATCATCCAAGGGCTAGCTTAGGATCTAAACTACTTCTACTGACACTAATTAAGAGCCTCACAATAGGACGAGCTCAACAACTATAAAGAACAGACACAAGACACAAAAGAAAACAGACTGAACAAAAGCAAATAAAGCAGTTTTGGATTTTTCCTGAAATGGAAATCTGTTGCTCTTGTTGCCTTGCTGCCTTGCCTGGATGTGTTGCTGCTCCTTGGGACTCTCTACTCTTATTATAACTTAGATAAGACCTGCCTTGGACGATGACAAGTTGACTTAAACAAAAGGAAGCCACAATCTGACATGTACCTTCTCTGTTTTAGTTGTTTGCTGGACTCTAACTTGGGGTGTCTGTTTCATGAGTTTTTACTAGACTTCAAAAGGGTTTGTCCTGGGCAAACTTGTAGCTTAATAGGTTGGCTTGATGGTAGGCCATGGTGGGGGTGGTTGGGATGCCCTGGTGTACCTCCTAGATACAGGGTTTGTGAATTGGTCTGCCTGAGCCTGAAGGGTTTTGTGTCTGTCTTGTGTGGGTAATGTGGGTTGTATTGGGACTTGGCATGGGTTGTTGAGCCTTGGACTGTCTCCCTCACTGTTGTAGCTTGGCATGGCTTGGTCTTGGCTTGTCATAGCTTGTTGTTTGGACCTTGTAACTCTAGCTTTCATCTGAGGGGTCCTTGGGGTCAGGCTTGCCTTGTTTGTGGCTTGATCATCAAGGCCCCTTGGGTGAACTACTGCTGCATTATGTCACTTTCAATTAGTAACTAAAGAGTATAAATAAGAACAACAATCATCACCATTCTAACTACATACCAACCGGCCACAATGGCCTAGTTTGGTCCATTTTGATTTTTGATATTTGTCTCACAAATACTTATTGATCATATGGTTAATTATCTTGTATAATTAAGTGTTAATTTGATCATATAACAATTATATGACTCAATTAAATAAATAATATGTACTTAACATTTTAAGTAATATTTTACCATTATATCAATATATAATGGGTCCCACAATGCTTAGTTAATTTATTTTACAACTCCTTGTAAATATAATTAACTAATTACCTCTATCTCAAAACCTCAACTAATTTAGTAATTTAACGATTAATTACTAAGTTAAATCTTATTTAATCGTATTAAAATAAGATATAAATTTATTAGTCATTATCGCATAATTGAAAAATAAGCTTAATTGAATTTGAGTTCTTAACTCAATTTCTAACAATTAACTCTCGTACATATCGAATATATGTAATGTACTAATTAACTGTATCGTATACAAATAATTAGTTACTATTTGGATTTCATCCTTTAGGTGTGACCGAAAGGGATCAGTTGATCACCGTCGTCAAACGACAATAACGTCAAACTCTAGTCAGCCAACAGTTATTGATTTACGTTAATCAACTGACTAATCATATATATAGTCAATAATTATCCCAATTATATTCCATAATAAGATTTATTATGTGGCGGACTATTGTGGAGGACACCTACTCCAACAATCTCCCACTTGTCTGACACAAGTGTGCGTCACCAATTCTCTTGTCTCTTTATCACATCTCCCACTCAACGCAAGGTGTCTTTCAGGTCGCACTTGCGATTGACAATATCTAGAGTGGTTTTCTCGATAGGGAGAGTAACTGTCTGACCGGAAAATCTACCATAGATCTCTTTCCGAGCGTGGCCACGCATTTACAGTAACTTCTCCTCGAGTGGCCTAAAGATGTTTTTACCCAACGTGGGTGGACAATTCCTGTTGATCCATCTACTCTGTATGATGCAGATCACCATGATCCAGAAGAAGTCCATCGGCCTCCTTTTACGGCACGACCTAGAACATCAACCAAAAACAATCGGAAACTGCACCGACTCAGATAGACGGTCGCCAGTCAAAAGAATCGACTTATAGGAATAAGAGAGAAGACCCTGCCACGACCAGGCATCAAATAATTGATTTAAGGGTCTCTACAATGTCACTGTCCGACAGAGTGTCATACAGTCTGTCTATGTAAACGACCAGTCATCTCCATGACCCCATGGTGCTGAACCAACCATCGATCGACTTACAATCTATTCATTTCGAGACGTCACCTCATTGAGTGACTAGGGACAAAATACTAAGTTCGTCCTGTTCACTTGAATTGGGTTCAACCTTTCTTTCAACCAATTCGGATAAACAAAGTATTAAAATTTAGTCAAACTAAATAATGGAGTTTTTAATGAAACTCTAACAATGAATGCGATTATCAAATATTTGGAAAATTGATACGCTATCAATAATTTCATATCTCATAATCTCTAGCAATTCAGGTACATATTTC
Source organism: Heliosperma pusillum (assembly GCA_022085475.1). NCBI lineage: Eukaryota > Viridiplantae > Streptophyta > Magnoliopsida > Caryophyllales > Caryophyllaceae > Heliosperma > Heliosperma pusillum. The sequence continues at coordinate 43,271 of JAIUZE010046392.1, forward strand.
AATCCCCATTGAAATGACATGACTATCATGTTCAGCCTGCAAAAGGCATGGCTAATGGATTAGCAATACTTGCATCTTTCCCATCGTTCTGATTGTTATTTCTCTTTGTCTACGTAATCTCATATTACATAAAACTTTCTGAGTACATGTCTAGATTTGAATCTAGACTTAGGACTCTTGGCCTAAAGGTAGCTCCCACTGTTTTACCAGTATAATGGGATAGGATATACAGCTATATGAACTATTTCTAGTCCCTCCAATACTGTCGAATCCAAGCTACTTTCATATGCATCATCATATGACTCAATGTACTCCATTTCCGTTGTTAAATCCGCAATGATAAACTGCCTGGAACACTTCCAGCGGATACATGACATTTATATTTGAAAATGTCACTCCTACTTGGAACCTTTCCAATAGTATTTTCTGTTTGGAACTCTTCCAACAAATAAATCTTCTATGAAACACAGCCAGTTTGTGATTTCAAATCACTTTGATCAGTTTGGAAACTGAAGTCTGTGTAAACTCTTACACACAACTCACTTTAAACTCCAAACATATGAAACATATCTTTAGTCCTTCGCAAGTACTTAAGGATGTTCTTTATGGCTATCAAGTGACTCTCACTTGGATTTAATTGTAAATGATTCGTCATACTCAAAGCATGCGAAATGTCGGATTGAGTATACATCACAGCGTATATAATTGACCCCGCAGCGGAAGCAAAAGGAATCAATTATGATATGTTCAACTTCCTTGAACTAGTCAAAGATCTTATCAATATAAGAATTTTGACTCAATGCTAATATCCTTTTAGATTTATCTCCACAAATCCGGATATCTAAAAGATGTATTCTACTTCTCAAAATCTTCTATCATCTAAAATGATCAATATGTCTCCACATATAAGACTAATGAAAACCATATTACTCCCACTAAACTTCATGTATAAACATAATTCCTCGAGATATCGAGAAATAATTTATGACATGATTGACACACTAATTCCAACTCTTTAGTGCTTACTTAAGACATCCTCTTAAGCTTGCAAATTAACTTAGGATAGTTAGGATTTACGAACCCACAGGTGAATATAAAATATACTACCTCTTCTAGAATCGTATTCAAGAAGGTGGTTCTTGAGATCCAGTTGGCATCATACTATTATGATATGCTGTCATCGCTAAGTATATTCGAATGGATCAAAGAATTAAGGTTGGTGCAAAACTCTTTGCCTACCAAGTTATCTTTGAAAACATTTTAATGCTCATCCATGCAAATTTCGATCTTAAAAATCAATTTACATTGAAGAGGTCGTACTTCTTCAAGTAAAATTTACCAGGTCACATACCTGACCATCATGCATGAAGTCCATTGCGAATCGTATGACTCTAAGCCATATCAAGAAGTTGGGACTAAAAACAGTCTTTTATAAGTCGCATATTAGAATTCATCACTATAAAGGAGCGATAAAATTCCACCTAACCTCCTAGGTTCCGAAGAAACAACTACTGAACAAGCAATGAGGAAAACTTTTTCCGGACCATATGCTCAGTTTGTGGCTCTTGAAACATTTTCTCTCACTCTGTCTTATCAAGAAATAATCTTATTTTTATTGAAAGACAGCATCACGAGTCACAAACGCTTTGTTCTCGTGGTCAATGTGGGATTATTGAGCACTTGTTTCATTCAAATAACTTATAAATTTAGGTACGCTACCTACCCATATCGTATATGGAATGAAATCAGACTGTTTTAAATGTGTTTTAATATGGTGGGAAAAGAAATAGCAGACAAAAATATTAAGATCCCAAGGTTAGTCAAATGGCTCATTTTGACTTGACAAAGACAAAACTATATCGTATAAGATTATGTTTCTCTATTCAACAACACCTTATCTAATAATGTGTGTTAGAGAAGTTAACTTGTGAAACCATTTCACAATACTTTTGTTGAAAATCAAAGTCAATACTTAGATATTTATAGTTACGAATTAATCGTAAGTCCTTGATCTAATGCTCTAGTGGTTAACTACTTCTCATTGAAGCTTTTTGAACTTTTCAAAGCTTTCTCTTAGCACCTTATTAAGTAGAATTAAACATAATATCTACTTAAATCGTCGGTAAATCAAGTGAAGTAATTATTACCATCTCTGGTTGTGTTTGTTATTGGACCACACGTATTCTTATGAAATAGGGCCAATAACTAACTAGTTCGATTTCCTTTTAAATAAAAAAGGGGACGAATCATCTTGTTTTGAATACAAGAATCGCACGTACCATAAGATTCAAAATCAGATGGTTTAGGGATAGTTGTCAATACTAGCCTCTTTAATGTGCTACACAATCCAGAATTAATATTAGATTAGGGTCACCAATTTTGAGCCTTTTACAATCTATATGACAAGTGATTTCTAGTTTAGGTTAAGAATATAATTACCTTTGATTGGTATGGTTATAACCATGGACCAAGTATAGGCATAAAAAGATACAACGTTTGTTCTATTCACAAAAGTGAAACACTTGTGTCGTACACAAAAGTGGATACTATATTCTTTATTTAGAGGTCATGCACATAATAACGTTTATTAATGTATACCTCTAAATTCAAGACTAGATTGATCACATTATAACTTTTATATGTCTCTATGAAAATAGAACTACAATAGTTATATTTCCCTTGTAGGTCGACATTTAATCATGGTTAGTCGTCGCACGAATCATTATTATATGCATTGAATACATTGATGAAAACAATAATGGGTATCTGATACCCAAAACTTGCATTTTGCAAAATAAATGTCGATCATATAGATATTATGGGTGAAAAAATACACCCAATTTCTAACTTTTTAGAAAACTTGGGGCAGATTCTTTTCTTGTGTCCTACACTGTAAAATAGAATCGTCAAAAGTTGGGTTCGACACCTTGCTTGGGTTTTGACTTTACTATTCAAAATAGTCTTGTCTTTTTCCCTTGCCTTGTGTCAAAGTCGAGCCAACCTACTCTTGAACCTTGTCTTAACAATTTAAGAATATAAACATCATTCTTAGTGCTTCCACTCACTTTCATGAATCTCTACTTAGACATGTATATTAGAATTATTGTGAAGACTATTCCTCATTTCATTCATGGTTTTACCTTCAAAAGGATAAACATTTCATGATGTGACTACGGTATTTGGTTATTCACGATTTTAAATAAATCAATTAACCTAGTCGTCCCAACTGATTTGGCCTCTTTTGAGGTAATCCTCGATAAGGAGTATAATGACGACATACCAAAATACAAATATTTTCTTTGGAGCAAAATTTGATGTACCATTGTTATAAGAAGGCGTCACAAAATATTCAAAAACGCTTTTGACTAAGTGTGACTTATTCATTTACTCTTCATAATAGACATTTGCAATGGTGAATATGAGGATCAAAAGATACAATTCATTTTGTCTTTAGCTACGGTGGTATAAACGGAGATTGCAATCAAAATGCTACCGTATAAAATAATGGAAACGTTTTCCACGATTGAACGGATTTATAAGTTCATAGAAGAAAAATAATTGTCATTGCGCGAATAAAAATAAATATCAACGGAAAATAAACATTCATTGCTTATATATAATTCACTTGTAAAACAATTTTAACAAGTCACTCATATAATGACCCCTCACGAAATTATATAAGTGATTCCAAGACCCATATTTAGACAAAAATAGTTATCGCATGCTACCTTTATCTAAAAATGGTAAGTCAATACTTGACTAATTCTACATTTAGAACTCTTGGTTGACGGATTTCAACTAAATCCATCTCCTAGTCCCAAGATAACGCTTATCTCGTTGAGTCCAATCCAATTTTGGCTTGTGATCGCATCACCCTACTTACCCGAGGTAAAAAGGGACCCACGATCGTGGTAGCCCTAATGAACACGGGGTTCATAGGTGTTACTAATTGGTAAGGCTAAATCTCAATTTTTAAGTTATGTGAGAGGTCTTGTCAATTTTGTTATTAATTCCCTCTAAGCGAACTAAGTCGGTGAATTGTGAATAACGTTGAATTGACAATCGAGAAATAAAATTGCATGTGTGACGATTTTGGCATGAGCGAAAATAAAGCAAGCAACCAAGCAACAATAAAATCCTAGTATGGCCACCTAGCTAATTCAAAATTAACTAGATAGTTACAAATTCAGAAACCAACTCCTTGGTCCCTTGCCTCTTCACTTGGAACACCTTCCAAAATGGCACCGTCTTGAAGGAGTCACCGATCTTCATAAAAATAATTACAAATATACAAATATACAAATTCCTATTATACATTTATTCTATCAAATAAAATTATTAAATTATACAAACCGGCGATACGAGATCGCAATAAAATTACAACCAAATCGTTATTCCCTTACATTACGGGTAATAACGATTAAAAATAACTAGGCCATACTAGGTACACAATTTTGCATAATTATTAATCCATGACATTCATTCATTCAAACATAAATAAAATAAATTGCTGCAAATTCATGCCAAAATCGTCCTAGATTCAATTCATGCTCATTGTAGCTCGATTTTTTCGGGATTTATTGATTTTTAACCATTAAAAATCACTATCAACATTTAAATCGCATTTAAATTCAAACTAATTAACTAAACTAATTTAGAACTCAAAATTAGTCACTACTAATTTTGTTGGTCATTAATTAGATTGATTTGATTTCATTTGCTAAATATTGCGGTTTAATCATAACAATTATGAAATAAAACCAAAATAAAATATAAACATCATAAAATTTGAAACTAAAAATTTTGTACATTCTGGAACAATTCCAGGAATTATAAAATTCCAGGAATTATAAAAATAAAAAACATTTGCTCAAAAAAATTTAAATTAATTTTATGAACAAATAGCTTTGTATTTAATGGTTTTATCAAATAAAAACATTAGATATAGTAAAACAGTGAAACAAATTATTAAATTTCACCAAGAGTATCAAAATCAGAATGTTCAATGTACAAAAATTTTCAGAACCAGAATGGACGTTTCAACTTTATGAACATTATAATCTCATATTATCGACTTTTATCGTATAAAAATCAATGAACATGCAATACATAAGTAAAAGTCACGAAATTTTACATACAATATTTAATAAATGCATGTGAGATCATATTAAAATTTCATGGCCAAAATCAACATGAAACTATTTTTAGTTAACTTTTAACTCATAAAATGCATGTTAACTCGGTTTAAACGCCAAAAATCAAAATAAATAGCAAATTAATCCCTAAAATCACGAAATTTGACCACAAACATTTTGAGGTCAGTAGGTATATATGCACAATAAGTTTTTGGTAGAATCGTATTTTAACTCAACATCTTTGATTTATTAGTTATCTTATAACTTTAATAAAAATGTCCAAAATGAACATGCATGCTACAAGCTATCTCTGATACCACATGAAAGTCCATAGACCTTAATTAGACTCCTCTAATTAGTTTCTAAATTACTTGTTAATTTAGTATTTAATGATCTATGTAACATGCATGCAAATATAAAGACATTTATATAAAAGAATAAATTTCCTCACATTGATATGGAAATAATATGGGCACAACAAGAACTCCTTCTTGTTGTTCTTGAGCTAATAATATGGATGAACAAGAAATCTCCAAACTAGAAGACCTCCTGCAAGTTGCACCAAGATGACACCAAATAATCTACCCTTATTATTAACTAGATAATAAGATAGATGATATACTACTAATATTAGACTATATTACTACACTAGTAATACTTAGGAAATATGAGTATATGAGAGTTTTTAGTGAGAGGAAGAATTTTAGAGAGAAGTAAACAAATTGCACAAAAATGAAGTAGTATAAAATGAACAACAATTGTTCATTATAAAGGCCATTTGGCCGGATCATATAGTCCATAATTGGACTCTTATTTTGTTCAATTTGATGACATGCATTAGAGTGGAGTGTTGTAGTATAAGTGATGATTGTTTTCAACTTGTTATGTCACTTTCAATTAGTAACTAAAGAGTATAAATAAGAACAACAATCATCACCATTCTAACTACAATCCAACCGGCCACAATGGCCTAGTTTGGTCCATTTAGATTTATGATATTTGTCTCACAAATACTTATTGATCATATGGTTAATTATCTTGTATAATTAAGTGTTAATTTGATCATATAACAATTATATGACTTAATTAAATAAATAATATGTACTTAACATTTTAAGTAATATTTTACCATTATATCAATATATAATGGGTCCCACAATGCTTAGTTAATTTATTTTACAACTCCTTGTAAATATAATTAACTAATTACCTCTATCTCAAAACCTCAACTAATTTAGTAATTTAACGATTAATTACTAAGTTAAATCTTATTTAATCGTATTAAAATAAGATATAAATTTATTAGTCAATTATCGCATAATTGAAAAATAAGTTTAATCGAATTTGAGTTCTTAACTCAATTTCTAACAATTAACTCTCGTACATATCGAATATATGTAATGTACTAATTAACTGTATCGTATACAAATAATTAGTTACTATTTGGATTTCATCCTTTAGGTGTGACCGAAAGGGATCAGTTGATCACCGCCGTCATACGACAATAACGTCAAACTCTAGTCAGCCAACCGTTATTGATTTACGTTAATCAACTGACTAATCATATATATAGTCAATAAATATCCCAATTATATTCCTTCATAAGATTTATTATGTGGCGTACTATTGTGGAGGACACCTACTCCAACACGTCCTTCGCTGGACTCAGGCACGATCAAATCCCAACATGTTATCAACAACAAAAATCCTCATTTATCATCACAAACCATCAATTCTCATATCAATTAACAACTAACAACAACCATCATCAACCACACAATTCCGATGATTACTAATCCTATTCTAAATACGATTACTAACATAGAAAACACATAAAACACGTAAATGATATCGAGTAACCCTTCACCGTTACCTTTACGCGCCTTTAATCGATTTCTAAACCTTCCTTCACTAGATAGTAACCTTTGTTGGGGTCTAGAAAGTCTCCACCTAAACAAAGACGACAAAAGATGAATATAATTCACCCTTGAGAAAGACGGATAAATTGAAAAGCGAGAAAGACAAGAATTTTATTACCAATACGGATAGAGGAAGATGAGAGGGAAGGAATAAGACGAACCTTAGTGAATTTGAGCAAGAAATGAAGGAGTAGCGACGAATCTAAGATTGATAAAAATGGAGTTTAGGTTTTGGTGATTTGATGAGGAAGAAAGAGTAAGTGGAAATGAAGGAAGGAGTTAGGGTTTGAGGGAGTATATGAAGGAGTAAGTGGAAAAGTCTATGGAAAAAGCCCATAACGTCTTAAGACGTAACTTACTCGGAATCTCGCGTAAAGTCCAAATACGAACTCGTAAATTCTAAATTAGATACGGAAAATTTAATTTACGACTAAAACTAAATTTCGCTGAAAAGTATCCGTAAAATATTTTTATTATAAAAATAGGGTACATTTGCGGGTGTTACAATCACCCCACCTTTTAAAAAGTTTCGTCCTCGAAACTTGAGAGTAGAAAACAAAAGTATCAAGGACAAAATTCGTTTTTCAAAATTAATACGAAAACTTTAATAAGGGAAGCATTTATGAAACGAGGTTCATCTCGAAAATGGTTTAAGGAAATTTTTCATAAATGTGAAACTTTACTTACGGATCTCAAGAGTGCCCGTCGCGAACGAGAACTCTAATTATCCAGATCAAATCAAAGTCGAAATAGTGAAATCGAAAATCAAAACAAGCGTTACTAAGTGCAGAACTAGTCACCAGATGTCTCCAATAACAAGTCCAAATATCCAACCAAACGCAAAATCCAAGTATAAAAGAAAAAGAAATCTATTTTCTTCAAAAAGAGGGTACACAATCCATCTTTAGACTTCTTTGAAAAGTTAAATTAGAAATACAATATGAAAATTTGAAGGTTTCATCAAAATAAAATAAAAATAAAAGACATTACACAAACATAAAGCGACTCGCACATCTCACACACTATTCAGGGTAACAAAATATATACAAAACACTCAAAAATGAAACAAATCGAACTCTTAGGGATAGGAAGATCAAGATAAAGTCGGCAGGAAGATCTACAAGAATTCGACATCACTAACTCTACTAATAAACCAAATCCTCAAGAGAATGCAATTTAGCCAATTTGCAACTCATCATTTTCAATCATCAGAAATCTTACAAAAATATTCCATAATCACGAGATTTCAAGCCAATAACCTAATTATTCAGATCCATTTAGTATCTACTAAAGTCCATCGGCACGGTAGAATCCACAACTAACAATCCACATGCAAGATTCATTACACACTCTAATCTTCTTAGTTTCATCAAAAACTATTATTAGAAACCACCAACAAATATAATTATATCTAGGGAAACATGTTCGCTAACAACCACAAGTAAAAGGAGACTTACCATGAAAATCCTTGATTCAATTTACTTCAAAATCATTATCCTAAATTTACAATGAACTTTCTCATCTTCGAAAGTCAAAACACAATCCACGCAAGAAAACATAATTATCTAAGATCCAACTAGCCTCATTCCATATCTCACGACTAGGAAAAAATCCACAATCCATTATCGATTATAATAATTCTTTAATACGCCATAACATCCTTAATTCGATCATTACTACGCTCGAAGCCTCAAATATAAATAGTCACATTAGCAAACTATGGTGGTTACTAATCCTCAAGATGAATGGGTTCACCATTCTATCTCTATATTCCATAACAACTTAGCACTCACTATCCAAAACTTGCAACGAACATTTCTCAATCTCAAACTATGATTCCTTAAGAATAAAAGAGAATTACTAATTCCAAACCACAAATGATCAATCACTTGGCAATCAGACAACCATTCAAATCATCTAATTCATCTAAAACTCAAAATGAATCGATTTTCATTTATGACAATACTCCTCAAACTTTGGGTACCGGCTCAACTTCCCTAAAGCAAAGTCTCTTTTAGAATCCACCAATTAGAGACATCTAATTCCCAAATGACATACCAAGCAACCGTTATAGTACCCAACAACAACGAACTATTATCATGATTAACTAAATTCTCAAAATAACACTAGAGTACCAAGCTCCAAATCCAAAACTACTAGGAGAAAATACATTATCACTATTAGGATTCATCCTAGAGCTTAAGTCCTATTTCCCATAATGAAATATAACATGAAATTTTCTCAATCCAAGGACACATATTCTAGCTAAAGAATCACAAATTACATCACGCTTATTCTTTGAGCCTTACAAACGGAATATGTAACACCCGGAAATGTACCCTATTTTTCTAGTGAAAATATTTTACGGATACTTTTCAGCAAATTTAAGTTTTAATATAGAACTTTATGTTCCGAGTCGAATTTAGAATTTCCGAGTTCGTATTTGGAATTTCCGCGAGTTTTCAAGTAAAACCCGTCTTGAGCCGTCTTTGACTTTTCTTGGCTTTTGAGCCGTCTTTGACTTTCGTTGACTTTTTCCTTCATATACTCCCCCAAACCCTAAATCCTTCTTTCATTTTCCACTTACTCTTTCTTCCTCATCAAACCACCAAAAACCTAAACTCCATTTTTATCAAGCTTAGATTCGTCGCTACTCTTTCGTTACTCGCTCAAATTCATCTAGGTTCGTCTTATTCTTCCCGTCTTAGCTTCCTCTATCCGTATTGGTAATAAAATTACCGTCTTTCTCGCTTTTTAAATTATCTGTCTTTCTCAAGGTGAATGATATTCATCTTTTATTATCTAATTGTATGTAGGTGGAGACTAGGAAGGTTTAGAAACCGTTTAAAGACGCAATAAGGTAACAGTGAAGGGTTACTCGATATCATTTACGTGTTTTATGTGATTTCTAGGATAGAAACCGTGTTTAGATTATGGTTAGTAAACTTATGACTTGTATTATTGTTGACGGATGTTGTTTATTGAGTATTTATATGTGAATTGATGAATTAGAATGATAATCGATAATTGATGAATGTTGAACATGGATGAAACAAGCATTTTCGTGTGACTTGGACCCCAGCCGGTCGACCGGCAGCCGGTCAGACCACCGGCTGGGGCACCTGCTGTATATTTTGGTATTTTTACGTGATTTTGAAATATGACGTTGGGCTCAGCCGGTTGACCGGCAGCCAGTCAGACCACCGGCTGAGACACCCCCTTTCTTCCTTTGTTTTTCAATTGACCCTTTGGTCCCAGCCGGTCGACCGGCAGCCGGTCGACCTGACCGGCTGGGACACAATGAAGTTTTAAGTTGATTTTCGTATGAGGTAATGGCCTGAGCCGGTGGACCGGCAGCCGGTCAGCCTGACCGGCTGGCACATGCTGTATGTTGTTTGTGATTGTTGTTTACGGTTTTCATTTATAATAATTCTAATTGTTCGTTTAGCGTATAATTTTACGTAGCGACTTATAATATTATTGTTTTGAATATATGACATTTCATCCGCTTGTATCACATGTTTTGTGACGGTTTTTGGTATGTTCCCAATTTTAGTCGGTTTTCACAAATTGTACGGTTTGAGCACTATTTTGTCTTGTGCTTTGTATTCTCATTCCCTTGGCTACCTTCCCGTTCGTAAGGCTGGAATGTCGAAACGGAGAGGTATCCTACTGCTTAATTGCATGTGTAGTGGGCATACGACGACGTTGTTGGGAGTTGAACGCTTTGCGTTGATCGACCCG
>JAIUZE010046393.1:0-94475 GCA_022085475.1 Heliosperma pusillum
TGGAAGGTGGTTAAAAATGGTAGTTTGATAATTAAAACAAGTTGGAATTAATTTGGTGGGGTTTGTGGTGTGAACCGTGGGGTTGTTAGTGAACCGGACCAAATCAGACCGGTCCAGGCCGGTTCAGACCGGTATGGGTTGGTCCATGGTGGGTCCGGGTTTTGGTCTTTGGGTTGTGTCGAGGTTTGATTGATTGGTTGTTGTTTTGACGGGTTTTAAATATGTTAAAGCATGCGGGGATTTTTAAGAAACGGTTTTAGAAATTTAAATGAAAACAGCCATTTTAGCCCAAAACAGGCCGTGGGGCCCATCCAAGCCCATGTGGGGTCCGGCCCAACTCAGCCCGTGGGTCCCACTTTGGGACTTGTGACGGTTTTTGAGTTATCGTCATTCTTATCGCGTTTTGTAATAATTAGCAAGCGAGAAATATTAATAAGTAAAATATTTAATTAAAAAGGTTTTTCATTAAATTATTATTTCTCACATGTTAGAAATTATAAGACGAGGTCGTAGTTTAATTGGATATCAGTTAAGTCAAACGGGGTTCGGGTATGTTATAATAATTCACATGTTAGAAGTTAATAAAATAACATGTATTGAATATGTTGATTTTTATGTTTAAGTTTATGTGATAAAGACTCTGTTTCTAGCCGGTTTGATCCAACGGGTTTGGTCAAACTAAGATCTAGTCAGCCCCGATTGGACTGATGACCCGTCGCGGGACTCGGGTCGGGGATTTGTCTTCAAGTAAGGTTGTATTTAATTATTGAATTAGCCTTAGTAGATATGAGGCGATATGATATTTGATTATGATTTATATGCAAATAGTCACATGATAGGATGTTTTTCCCTTGACTGTTTTGATTATATGGTTGGTGTCGTGTTGACTAAGTGCCCATAGAGAATTATGAGTATATGGCGTCTTGACCATTCTAATTCTAAATGAGTATCTTGGACCATGACATTGATAGGCACGTACTATCTTTAACGAGCATATGGAGTTCACAGCTTGATAGCTTTTGTGTCACGGCCTGGGGGGCTTATCTACAAGTCGGGGCATGGCTGCCTGATCCGTTTTGGGACTGGAGCCAGCTTAAGTACTAGCCATCTCTGCTTAGGGGGTCGCCTAGTAGAGTTTCTCATAGACGGTTATGTCATGGGACGGGGAACGGAATAGCTGTTGTCGCTAGGTCTGATCAGGCTAGGACTAGGATGTTTTCCTACCTTGTGGTATAGCCTCGAGTTACAGAAGTCGACTATTGACGTCTAAGAACTTATGCCTGTTTGTAGAAGTATTGGTCTTTCATGTTTGTATGATTCTATGAGTTCTAGAAGGTGAGATGCAAGCCGGCTAAGGATTGATAGAGTTTGGATTACCGATTGTTAACTGATTCACATGATTACGTGTTGATTAGGGTTTGAGTGTATCATGGCCACGTTACAGGGTAACCTCTGAGCTAGCATACCAGCTTCCCTACCTCTTGTTATATTTTATTATCGAATTCACATGATAGCTTTCATATGATAGGTTATATGTTAGTTAACTGTTTCATAACATGAAAAGCATATCATATATGTTAAGGTTTGGTATTTTCCATATACATTGCTTTTATGTTATTCATGTTTCATTAAACTCGACATTTCGTGGCTGGGAGAACTCGGAGTTACTCCCCACTGACTGTGGCTTCCGTGTTTATATTTAATGCGGTCGAACAGGTGGTGATGCATATTTGGGGTACATTGACGAGCTAGCGAGCGAAGTATTTACCTTGGACCTATATTCGGTTCATAGTTTGTATATTATTATACACTCTTTTATTTCCGTATTTATACGGGAGATATGTCTCCCGTCTTGTATATTTCTTTTGTAGAATATTATTTCCGTATTGTAATGACCCTTTTATTTTATGACACCTTCGTATATGTTTTATTATCTTTTATGTATTTAAATAATTTTTTTTTTCTTTCCGCAAATTTGAGGGTGTCACATAAGAAAATCAAGGTAAATCGGGTTGGAGAATGATGTTGGGATCAATGTAGTCGGGTCGGGTACGGTACTCAAGAGTAGAAAGGCGATCAAGGCACGTCGACACATGATTGGCTTGGGCGGTGAGCCATACATCGAAGTTCCGAACCTTGAAAGAGAGAGCCTCCGTCGCATCATGAATAGTCTGCATACCTTCACGCATTTCCGAACCACTCTTCACCAACGCACCTCCTAGGCTAACTAAGAATTGCATCTGATCCCGTTGCCTAAACATCTCTTGTCGAATATGGATAACATTCCTCTCAATTTTGACTAGGCAACCGTCAACTCCCGTCAACCAACTCCGCGACTCACCACTCACACCCGACTCTCATGTTAGTTTCAAAACTAGATATTAGACATTTCTAATATCATATTACATTTAGTTTACTCTAAACTAAGTAGATCTTATGCATGCAAAACAATAAAATACAAAGATAAGAAGAAACTTTTCCTTACATTGATCTTAAAACAAACTTTGAAGCTCTTCCAGCTAACCCGCACCTCCATTTATCATATAAATAAAGCCACCTTGAGATTTCATATCATCCCTATCGGTTTGGAAACTTGAATCAGTGTAACCCTTAGCACATAATTCAGACTCTCCTCCAAACACTAAGAATGTATCCTTAGTCCTTATTAAGTACTTAAGGACATTCTTAATGGCTACCGAGTGACTCTCACCTGGATTGGCTTGATATCTACTTGTCATGCTCAAGGTATACGAGACATCTGGACGTGTGCATATCATGGAATACATGATCGATCCTACAGCAGAAGCATATGGGATCAATTTCATGCGTTCAACTTCTTCAGGTTCGGTGGGTGATTGAGACTTGCTCAAAAAGATCCCACTACCCATAGGAACAAGACCTCTCTTGGATTTATCCATGTTGAATCGTCGAAGAATTTTATCAATATAAGATTCCTGACTTAAAGCCAATATCCTCTTGGATCTATCTCTATAGATCCGGATACCTAATATGCGTTGTGCTTCTCCTAAATCTTTCATTAGGAAATGATTTCCCAACCACCCCTTGACAGAGGTAAGCATTGGTAAATCATTTCCAATGAGAAGTATGTCATTTACATACAATATAAGGAAGACAACATTGCTCCCACTAAATCTCATGTATAAACATGGTTCTTCGACACTTCGAGTGAAACCATTTTCTTTTATAACATGATCAAAACGATGGTTCCAACTTCTCGATGCTTGCTTAAGACCATAAATGGATCTCTTAAGCTTGCATACTTTGTTAGGATCTTTTGGATCTACAAAACCTTCGGGTTGCATCATATACACTTCCTCCTCTAAACACCCATTTAGGAAGGCGTTTTTGACATCCATTTGCCATATTTCATAGTCATGAAATGCGGCAATCGCTAACATTATCCGAATAGATCTTAGCATGGCTACAGGAGCAAAAGTTTCGTCATAGTGAAGACCATGAATTTGAGTGAAACCTTTTGCAACTAGCCTCGCCATGTAGACATCATCATGTCCTTCTATGACATTATTTACTTTAAAGATCCATTTGCATTGAAGAGGTCTCATATCTTTAGGAAAATCAACCAAGTCCCAAACTTGATTTTCATACATAGAATTCATTTCGCATTTCATGGCTTCTAGCCATAAATTGGAATCCGGACTAGAGATGGCAGCTTTGTAGGTCGTGGGTTCATCACTTTCTAAAAGTTACAATTCAAAATTGTTATTTTCTTCGATAATCCCAATGTATCTATCGGGTTTGTGACTAACCCTTCCAGACCTCCTAGGTACAGATGGTATAACAACAGAATTGGACGACGAAGGAACATCTTCTTGCGTCTCCTCTTCGGTTTGTGGCTCTTGAACTTCTTCAAGTTCAAATTTTCTCCCACTCTGGCTTTTAGAAATATGTTCCCTTTCTAAAAAGACAGCCTCACTAGACACAAACACTTTGTTTTCCTGAGGTTTATAGAAGTAGTAACCACGAGAGTTGTTTGGATAACCTAAGAAAATGCACTTTTTGGATCTTGGGGCTAGCTTACTGTCGGTCTTTACCTTAACAAAAGCATCGCATCCCCAAATCTTCATATAGGACAAACTTGGGACTTTCCCTTTCCACATCTTATATGGAGTCTTTTCGGTTGCTTTGGTCGGGCTTTTATTCAACGATACTATGGCGGTTTGGATTGCAAATCCCCAAAACGAGTCTGGCAACTCGGTTAGACTCATCATAGATCGAACCAAATCAAGTAGGGTTCGATTTCTCCTTTCGGCCACACCATTAAGTTGAGGTGTCCCAGGTGGAGTTAGTTGTGATACTATGCCACAATTCTTCAAGTGTGAATCAAATTCATTACTAAGATACTCACCACCACGATCAGATCGTAATGCTTTGATCTTTTTGTTCAATTGGTTTTCTACCTCATTTGGAAATTCCTTGAATTTCTCGAAAGCATCACTTTTATATTTGATTAAGTAAATATACCCATATCTACTTAAATCATCTGTGAATGTAATGAAGTAGTCATAATTACCCCCAGCAGAAATAGTCATTGGTCCACACACATCGGTATGTATAAGGCCCAATAGTTCGCTTTCTCGTGTCCCTTTACCACTAAAAGGATTACGAGTCATTTTCCCTAGGAGACAAGATTCGCATATACCAAAAGATTGAAAATTAAACGGTTTAATTATACTAGTCGATACTAGTCTTTTGATGCGATTCTCATTTATGTGACCTAATCGAGAATGCCAAATGTATGACTCATTTGGATCACTTGACTTGAGTCTTTTTGATTGAATGTTATAGATATCTCTTGTTGAGTTAAATGTCTCAAGAACATAAATACCATTAATAGAATTACCTTGGCCTAAGACCAAGTCATTCTTTGAAATCATACAACAATTGTTTTTGATCGCAAAAGTAAAACCTTCCATGTCTAACATGGCTACGTATATTATGTTTTTAGACAAAGAAGGTACAAAATAACAATTATTCATGTACAATTCAAAACCACTAGCTAAAACAAGTACGTAGGTCCCCTTAGAAGTGGCGGCTACCCTAGCTCCATTTCCAAGTCGTAGATCCACATCACCCTTGTCTAGCTTCTCCACGTTTCTTAGCCCCTGTAAATGATTACAAAGGTGAGAACCACAACCAGTATCCAATACCCATGTTGAGGTGGAGGTATCATTTATATCAATAACAAAAATTTTGGAGAAAGTATTACCGAGTGGAATCACTAGTCCATCTCTTATATGCTCCAAGTAGATGGGACAATTCCTCATCCAATGGCCCATGCCATGACAATAACTGCATTCATCATTGAATTGCGGACCTTTGGTAGTCTTACTACCTATTCCGTTTCTCTTATACTTTTTACCTTTCTTCCTCTTATTTTTGAACCATTTCACCTTAGGTGCAAGACTTTTCTTGCTATTACTCCCACTTGCCTCTTGATCTCTCCTTGCTTCCAAAGACAAGGATTGCATCTTCTTGGTGAGATTGTCTTCCCAAGACTCTTTCACCAAAAGTTTTCGCATAGGGGGTTTGGAGGAGGTAACAAAGTTGAGATTCCCGTCGGAACCTATTCCCAAATGAAGTTCTCTAGTCGTATCAAGATTATTTAGAGAGCAAATTTCATCAAATGATTTGTGATATGAATCAATGGTGATAGGTATGGTAGACTGAGATGTATCCATTGCGGTAAAATGAAACTACAAAAGGAGATGGAGGAAATAATTAACAATTATCGTTTTAAACTTGCAAACATTTTAAACAAGTTATGCATTTATATAGTGACCTCTACCTAACTATCATAAATGATTCCGAGATCCAAATTCATATCAACTTGGGCACGGTAAGCCGATTCATCCCTTATCAACATAATTCGGTGGATTAACTCTTTAATCGATTCTACATTAGAATTCTCGGTCGATAATATTACTTTAATATTTATCTTAAGCCCGGAACACATGCGGCTACGGTCGCGAATATTTTCGTTGAGCTCAATACAAATTTCGAAATAATAACTTTTATCACCCCACTTACCCAACGTAACAAGTTTAGCACCCCGGTGAGCCAAGCCTACTTCCTTGCGAAATTGGGATTCATGGGTTCTAACATTTGGTAAGTCTTGATCTTAATTATTTATTATGAGAGGTCATGACAATTTATTATCTATCTCGTTTAAGTGAACTAAATCGATGAATTAATGATAATTTTAATTGACATGGTCGAATACTTGATAAAATATGCATGTCATGTTATGGCGATTTGGCAATGCATGCAAACATAATAAGTAAAATGCAAGCATAAAATAAAACTCCTAGTATGGCCTTTCCTAGAATAGAAAATCATATAATCTATTACAAGTTCGGAAACCAACTCCTTTGGTCCCTTGAACTTCTTAAGCACGCCTCCCAAGGTCACAGTCTCTCTCTCGGAACTCCTTTCCGAATGGCACCGTCTTTGGGAAACTCCGGTTTTACAATTAATTACAAAATATATAATAAAATTACAAATTTCCTATTATACATTTGTAAAATAAAATAATACAACAAAAGTGATACGAGATCACATTAAATTACAACTGAATTAATATTCCCTTACATTTCGGGCAATATCGTTTAAAACTAAGGCCATATAAGTAAAAAATTTACATAATTCCAAATTACATAAACCAAAATATGACATTCATAAATTTAAAATGCAGCATTATAATATGTATTAAACATGCTCATGTAAAATGCGAAATCGCACTAATAAACGGTTAATATCGAATATAACCCGGTTTTACGGAAATGCCTGATAATAACACTTTAAAATCACCAAACAATACTTAAATCATATTTAAGTCAAAGTTAATTATCCCAACTCATTTGGGCCTCAAAAATTAGTCATTACTCAATTTTTGACAATAATTCAACTTGTTATTTAATTGCTCATAATTAGACTTTTAAAATCATATTTTAATCAAATAAATTCAACTTTAATTACAATAATTTCAAAATTTGAATTTTAAATTCTTGAACATTCTGGAACATTTCCATGACACTCATAATGTCAAAAATCATGGTTAAAAATTTTGAATCGATTTTTGAGAAAAATGGTTGCGCTTTATCGGTTTTATCAAATAAAATACATAAAGCATGCAAAAATTAATCATACTAAATTTTCAAATTTAGATCTGAAATGTGGGACATTTATGCAACCAAGAACAATTTTCTCTTGACATTAAATTTATTTTAGCTATATTTGCTAAATTAGTCACTATATATGCCATTTTTACATTAAAAATTCATAAATCATGCTAGACAAATCCCATTAGTCTCAACTTTTCAGTATAACAGGAAAACATGCATGTGACAACATACTAAAATTTCATAGTCATATTCAAAGAATAATTAGTTTTAACCATTTGACCTTTATTTATTTCATTTTATCATATAAAAATCATAAATCACACGAAATAAGTCCACTTCACACGAAATGGTACATACAGTAAGTAAAATATATTTGTGATATTGTTTACAAATTTCAAGGTCAGAAGCTAAGTCTAACTAGTTTTAGCATTTTAAACATCATTTTACTCATTAAAATGTAATAAAAACACTAAAAATTATATTTGAGCACTATAAATTTCCATAAATCATCAAAATGACCTAAAATCATATTAGAACCAGAATATATTGACATGCAAATAATTTTGTGATTTTATCTTATAAAACACAAATTACTAGTTTTTTTTAAGTTACCATAACTCGAAAAAACTAAAAATCTATTATGCATGCAACAACCTTGGCTCTTGATACCGCTTCTTAGTTTCAAAACTAGATATTAGACATTTCTAATATCATATTACATTTAGTTTACTCTAAACTAAGTAGATCTTATGCATGCAAAACAATAAAATACAAAGATAAGAAGAAACTTTTCCTTACATTGATCTTACAACAAATATGGGCACAAAATAGGACTCCTTCCTGCTTGGTTCTTGAGCTTACAATGTTAGGGATGAACTTCCAAGTTCTTAGTGTAAGAACACTCATATTAGATGCACCAAGACAATACCCAAAAATCACAAATATTACTACACTAGTAATATAATAGTAGCCCTTAAAAATTATTTTCTAATAACTCTTATTACTACCTTAGTAATTTATTAGAAATTATGAACTTTTGTTTTAAGGAAAAACTTCTTAAATTATGTCTAGTGTGAGAGTGTAAGATTTAAGAGAGATAAACATATATGAACTTATGAGATGAATAGCTTACAAAATAAGGAGAAAAATATCCTTATTATGCATGGCATGACCGGCCACCCTACATGGGGAAGGTGGGAGCCTTTTGCTTTTTGTCTTACCCAAAAGCAATAGAGTAGGTTTAGGCATTTAAGGGTAATGATGATGTTTTAAGCAATAAAACCAACAACAATTAACACCCTAACCATGCTTAAGAAAAACGGCTCCCACACATAAAATGGACTCCATTTTATATTTTGTAATTTGTCATTTGTCACAAGTGTGACATGTGGCAAGTAACATGTAATTTTTCTTATAAAAGTGCATTTAACCAAAAGTGCATTTAACCAATTTAAATGCAATTTCATAACAAATAAATTAGACTTAACATTTTAAGTCACATTTTATAATCACATGTTAATAAAATGGGTCATCTCATATTTGGTTAATATAATCTACAACAGTTTGTAATTATAATCGACCAATTTCACTTATCTCAAATGTTTCATAAACATAATGTATTCTTAGTAATATAACAATTAAATTATTAAAATGAATCTTATTTAATCATATTACAATAAGATATAATTCTCACTTTAAAATTGTTCAAATTAAGGGATTAATTAATCTGTATCGCTATACAATTAATTAATGTACATGATTTGGGGATTGTCCTTTAGGTGTGACCTCAAGGGATCAACTGATCACCACCGTCATACGACAGTAACGTCAAACTCAATTGAGCCAATCGTTACCGATTTATGTTGACCAGTAGACTATAATATTCATCATCCCTTTGTATTCTTATTATCGAGATTTAATTATATGATCGCACTATTGTTGAGGACATTTACTCCAACACCTCCACGGTCACGGGTTCCCCATTGCTACGGTTTTGACAACCTTGTCAACAACCGCATCAATTTGCTTATCTTGCGCATCAATGCGCTCCATTAATTTACCCATGAACACATCCAATTTTGATTCGAGCCCCGAAAAATCAGCCACATTCGGTTTCACAACAACCGAACCACCTTTTGACATAAACACCAATTCATGACCACAAGCCTCTAATTTCATAAATTTCAAAATCGTATCACACATATCATCTTTCAAGGTAACACCATAACTACCCGAATCAACAACCCCTTTCGACTCAAGAACCCGAGATAGCCACATCTCATATGGTAAGTCAAGGGTCGAATAAATTTTATTTTCGGTTACCGAAAAAGCATTTTGAGAAATTCTAGAGAACACAAAGAAAGCAAGATTGACCCGGTTACCTTCCAACCAATTTTTCACCACCATCATCTCATAGCAAGCAATTTTATCCCGTCCACCCCGACGCGGAACAACCGTATTCCACAGAAAATTCAACATAAACTTCAATTTTGGGGACAAATTCCCCGCCAACACACAACTAGATAATGTAGCCCCATCATCAAAATACCGCTTCACCTCCAACTTAGCCGGGTCCGACAGTTCGTCCCATGACGTGCTCGCGTCAATTTTGATTCCATCATCAGGAACCAAAAACAGAGTACAAAAATCGTCCATGGAGACAGAGACTGCACGGCCATTTACCACGGCATGCAAAACTCCAGAATATAAAGAAACAGAAGCGTAAAACTGAATTACCTCGATTGGATAAATCGGACCTGAAAACCAAGACACGCTTTCCCACTCTTGAAAATTCAAGAAATCGTTAAAAAATCCCAAAGCTTCATATTTTTCACACCATGCTTTCGGGAAAATACGACCTCCATGAATACCGTATTTAGCAACCCGGTTAACTAACTTTTGTTCATCTGTTGTTAAACGAAGCTTGTCAAGCCCGGATGCCGTTTCTTGAGGTGAGAAATCCTGAAACAAGGTCCGTGTAGACGCCTCGAGAACCGTGTTGTCGGTGTCCTTAGTTGCTTCTTCTTACACCCTAGTCTTCCCCTTATTTAATCTACGTCTCTTAGTACCCTCAAGAACCGAACCAGACTCGGATTGGGTTACGTTGGGTGATTTTTGGTTTGGTTTAGGAGAGAGATTAGTGGGTATACAAGGTTTTGGAATTTTGGAGTTGGGGGTGTTGGTATTTTTGGACCTTGTGGAAGCCATTGTTGTGAGCTTGAAGTTGTTGGGTTTTTTTTTTGTTGTTGTGCCGTGAGGGAGAGAAAGAAGGGAGATGGTGATGTGTGTTGATAGTGATAGGAATAGGTAATAATGAAAAGTGGTGTTGGGGTTTGGGTTTTGGAGGGGACACGTGAGGTGCCGGCTATTAGAGCCTCTTTTTCCTTTTTTTTTTTTTTTGTTTTTGAATTTGGGTAGGTTAGTAAAAGGAATCTAGGGTAAATATTTGTGAGATATGGTCAGGATAAGATTAGGTAAATAAAAAAAGATATGGTAAGATATTGTTGTTGGAGAGTTTCGGCCAACATGTTTACATGGGTGGAATTTTGGTTTAATTTGGAAAGTGAATAAGATAGATTTTTGGCAAATATGTGGTCCATAATTCAATTTCCATAAAATACTTACTATGCAAGATACTCACGTAAAATATATAATATTAAACAAGAATATACTAACAATGGAGTACGCAGACACAGTCATATAATCTCGTTGTATTCTAGCCAGTCACAAAGGTTCACAAAATAAATATGACGAATCTAATTGCTACCGATTAAACCAATTTCCAACCGCAAAATCTCAAAACGTCTTCTTGCTAATGCCGTTGTTAAAATGTCAGCCCATTGATTTTCAGTACTACAAAATTCGAGTTTAATGTTGCCCTTTTCTACATGGTCACGTAAAATATTATGTCTAATGTCTATATGCTTAGTACGAGAATGCTGAGCTCGATTCTTAGAGATAATAATAGCACTCGTATTATCACAAAATACAGGCATACAACCAACATTAACACCATAATCACATAGTTGTTGCTTTAACCAAAGTAGTTGAGAACATACCAGTCCTGCAGGGATATATTCGGCTTCTGTAGTAGATAACGCAACTGAATTTTGCTTCTTTGAACCCCAAGTAATTATGCATGGTCCAACAAACGTAGCGAATCCAGAGGTACTTTTTGTAACAACCCGAAAAGTACCCAATTTGCTTAAGTAATAGCTTATGGATACTTTTCAGTAGAACTTAAGTTTTTAATATAGGAATTTTTGTTCCGAGTCGTATTTTGAAATTCCGCGTTCGTATTTGGAGTTTTTGAGAGATTTCATGAAAAGACCGTTTTTGGTCATCTTTGACTTTTCTTGACTTTTAAATCGTCTTTGACTTTTTCTTGACTTTTTAAAGTCGTCATTTACTTTTCGTGACTTTTAAAGTCGTCTTAAACTTTTCTGAACTTTTAAGTCATTTTTTACTTTTCCCGACTTTTTAGTCGATTTTGACTTTCGTTGACTTTTCCCGACTCGTCTTGCGATTTTGATGACCGAAATTTTATTTAAAAAAAATTATATTTTTGATTTATTTTTATTAAGATTTATTAGGATTTATCATAATTTAATATAATTATTTTGAATTTATTCAGAATTTAAAGAATAACGTTTACGGTTTTAACCGATCGTCATTTAACTATTCCCGACGCATCGTAAAGCGCGCAACAAAATCGAAACTCGACTTTGGCATGAGTCACGCGGCCATGTCATCATTTTCCACTCACGATGGGATATTTTAATTGATTCGATTAAAAAAATACAAATATTTTAGATATTTGTTACTTTATCGATCCGTCAACGGAGATTACGCAAAACGAGCAAAAACAGACCCGAATCACCTCAAACCACACGGCTACTTAAAGTCCTCTAATAGCCTTGATATTTTGATTACTTTTGATTACAATATCATAATATCTAGATCACTATTTGCTTTATCGATCAATTAACGAAAATTACGCAAAACGCTCGAAATCAGACCCGTTTTCTCACCATACCACACGGCTCAAAAGTCCTCTAATGGCCTTGATATTTTCATTTCTTTTGGATACAATAATCATAATATCTAGATATTTGTTATAATTAACTTTATCGTTAATTATATTTAATCGTTTACCGTAAAATAATTATTTAACGCGAGTCAATTACGGAACAACAATTTCAAAACTCAACACCTTTATTTGGCCTATATTACACGGCTCAACTCCACTTTCCACTCACCAACAACTTTTCACTTTACAACAAATCAAAATAAGATCAAAACATCACTTTATTTAATCGTTCTTCGTGTTCTTCATCGTTCATCAACCGTTCTTCATCGTTCTTGAGCAAAACCTTTATAAAATCTTCGTTTCTTAATTAAATCCATCCTAATTTATATTTCTAGACTCTCCTCTTCGCTCTCCATCTTCTAGTACGGTTTATTTTCAATTCCGTCAAGATCGTTTTCAACATTTAATTATGGAAAATTAAGTTTAAGTTCTAATAATTGTTTTTCTTGTTATTTCTTATAGGGGAAGAGTTTGAAGACGAATTTGGAGACTCTTATATTTTGGGTGAAGACTAGTAGAAGGGTTTCTTAATTATTACTTCTTATATTTTGTGTGCTAAGTGGTTTGCTAGCTAAGGTAACGATTCCGATTTACTCGACGAAATAATGTCACATATCTTAGGTTTTAGTTTATGTTCATGTTATGGTTAGTTAGGATTTGAGTTAGTAATATAGCCTTTAGTTTATTTATTTGGATTTTGGTTCATCTTTATTTTTGGTTCATGTTTTTATGATTTATGGATTTTTAGTTAGTAATATGTTAAGTAGTAATTATTATGTTGTTTTATGATTTTTATGTTGTATGGAATTTTTGTGATGGTTGATGATTCTTGATGATTTTATGTTGTATGAATTTTATGATGTTTTATGATTCTTGATGATTTTTTAAGTTGTAGGAAATTTTATGATGATTTAGTGTTCTTGATGATTTTTAAGTTGTAGGAAATTTTATGATGATTTAGTGTTCTTGAAGAATTTTAATGATTTTTACTAAGTTATGATTTTTATGTTGTTTAGAAAATTTTAACAAGTTTGTTGTTCTTGATGAATTTTGATGATTTTTAACAAGTTATAATTTTTAAGTTGTTTATTAAATTTTAACAAGTTTAGTGTTCTTGACAAATTTTGATGATTTTTAATAAGTTATGACTTTGTATGATGTTTGTTAAAATGGTTGTTTGATGATTAAAAACATGTTGGAATCGATTTGATGTTGTTTGTGGTGTGAACCGTGAGGGGAGGACTGAACCGGACCAAACCAGGCCGGTCCAGGCCGGTTCAGGCCGGTCTGGGTTGGTCCATGGTGGGTCCGGGTTTTGGTCTTTGGTTTGTGTCGATGTTTGATTGATTGGTTGTTGTTTTGACGGGTTTTAATTATGTTAAGCATGCGGGAAAATATTAGAAAACGGTTTTAGAAAAGTTAAAGCAAAACAGCCTTTTTGAAACCAAAACAGCCCGTGGGCCCATCCAGGCCCATATTGGGTCCGGCCCATTTCAGCCCGTGGGTCCCACCTTGGGACTTGTGACGGTTTTTTTGAGTTATCGTCATTTTTATCGTGTTTTGTAATATTTAGCAAGCGGGAAATATTAATAAGCAAAATATTTAATTAAAAAGGTTTTTCATAAAATTAATATTTCTCACATGTTAGAAATTATAATACGAGTTTATAGTTTAATTTACTATCCTTGTAGTCAATCGGGTTTTCGGAAATGTTTAATATTCCACATGTTAGAAGTTTTTAATGAAATAACACGTATTGAATATGTTGATTTTTATGTCTATGTCTATGTGATAAAGACTCTGTTTCTAGCCGGTTTGATCCAACGGGTTTGGTCAAACTAAGGTCTAGTCAGCCCCGATTTGACTGATGACCCGTCGCGGGACTCGGGTCGGGGATTTGTCTTCAAGTATGGTTGTATTTAATTAATGAATTAGCCTTAGTAGATATGAGGCGATATGATAATTGATTATTATTCATATGCAATTAGTCACCTGATAGGATGTGTTCCCGTGACTGTTTGTTTATATGGTTGGTGTCGTGTTGACTAAGTACCCATAGAGAATTACGATTATATGGCATGTTAAGTCGTATCTTGGCCATGTTTTAAAGGTAACCTCTGAGTTAAGATATTAGTTTGGTTCGGCCATTGTAATTCTAAATGAGTATCTTGGACCATGAAATTGATAGGTCCGTACTGTCTTTAACGAGTATATAGTTCATGGTTAATAGCTTTTGTGTCCCGGATTGGTGGGTTTATATCCAAGTCGGGGCATGGTTACCTAATCCGTTTTGGGGTTGGAGCCCGCTTAAGTACTAGCCATCTCTGCTAGGGGGTCGCCTAGTAGAGATTCTTGTGTACTGTTTTGTCATGAGACGGGGATGGAATAGCTGTTGTCGCTAGGTCTGATCAGTCTAGGACTAGGATGTTTTCCTACCTTGTGGTATAGCCTCGAGTTACAGAAGTCGACTATTGACGGTGCTAAGAACTTATGCCTGTTTGTAGACGTATTGATCTTTCATGTTTGTATGATTCTATGAGT
The DNA here is from genome assembly GCA_022085475.1 of Heliosperma pusillum. Lineage (NCBI taxonomy): Eukaryota > Viridiplantae > Streptophyta > Magnoliopsida > Caryophyllales > Caryophyllaceae > Heliosperma > Heliosperma pusillum. Next base: position 14,794 of record JAIUZE010046393.1, read on the forward strand.
TCTAGAAGGTGAGATGCAAGCCGGCTAGGATTGATAGAGTTTGGATTACTGATTGTTAACTGATTCACATGATTACGTGTTGATTAAGGTTTGAGTGTATCAGGGCCATGTTACATGGTAACCGCTGAGCCAGCATACCAGCTTCCCTACCTCGAGTTATATTTTATTATCGGTTTCACATGATAGCTTTCACATGATAGGTTATGTGTTAGTTAATTGTTTCATAACATGAAAAGCATATCATATATGTTTAAGTTTTGTATTTTCCATATACATTGCTTTTATGTTATTCATGTTTCATTAAACTCGACATTTCTTGGCTGGGAGAACTCGGAGTTACTCCCCACTGACTGTGGCTTCCGTGTTTATATTTAATGCGGTCGAACAGGTGGTGATGCATATTTTGGGGTACATGACGAGCTAGCGAGCGAAGTATTTTACCTTGGACCTATATTCGGTTCATAGTTGGTATATTATTAGATACACTTTTATTTCCGTATTTATACGGGAGATATGTCTCCCGTCTTGTACATTTCGTTTGTAGAATAGTAGTTCCGTTTTGTAAATGACCTTTTTATTTTATGACACCTTCGTTTTGTACTATCTTATTTCTTTTATGTATTTAAATAATTTTTTTTTCTTTCCGCAAATTTGAGGGTGTCACACTTTTTCTATCTAAAGAACAACCTGCATAATCTGCATCTGAATATCCTACTAGATCGAAATTACACTCAAGTGGATACCACAAATATAAATTAGATGTACCAATTAAATATCTCAAGATACGTTTAACTGCAATCATATGTGACTCTTTAGGACAAGATTGAAATCTAGCAGGGACATATACGCTAAACATAATGTCAGGTCTACTCATAAGTAAATATAATAAAGAACCAATCATACCTCGATATGTAGTTTCATCTTCACACTTACCATTTTCGTCTAAAGTTAACTTTTTATTAGTTACCATAGGTGTGTCCATTGGATGGGCGTTCTCCATACCAAACTTTCTGATTAGCTCCTTGACATATTTTTGTTGGTGAATCTTTATTCCTTCCTTAGTTTGTTGAATTTGCAATCCTAGGAAGAATTTCAATTCTCCCATCATGCTCATTTCAAATTCTGAGGTCATTAGATCTGAAAAGCACTTGCACAATTTATTGTTAGTAGAACCAAAAATAATATCGTCTACATAAACTCGAGCAACAAGTAAATCAGAACCCTCGGATTTTAGAAATAGGGTCTTGTCGACAGATCCTCTTTTAAAATCATTTTGTATTAAAAATTTAGATAATCTGTCGTACCAAGCCCTTGGCGCTTGTTTCAAACCATATAAAGTTTTATCGAGTTTAAAAACATGGTTTAGAAATTTGCTATTCAAAAATCCGGGAGGTTGTTCAACAAAAACCTCTTCTTCCCAATATCCGTTAAGAAAAGCAGTCTTAACGTCCATTTGGTACACTTTCATTCCTTTATGAGCTGCAAAGGTGATAAGCAAGCGAATAGCTTCAAGTCTTGCTATAGGTGCAAAGGTCTCGTCATAATCAATCCCTTCCTGTTGATTATACCCTTGTACGACCAATCGAGCCTTATTACGAACTATAACTCCTGAGTCATCCAATTTATTTCTGAATACCCATTGAGTACCAATCAACATTCGATTTGAAGGTCGTGGCACAAGGTGCCAGACTTTATTACGTTCAAATTAGTGAAGCTCCTCTTGCATTGCTACAATCAAGTCGGATTCTGCAAGTGCTTCTTTCATGTTGGTAGGCTTTATGGTAGATAGAAAAGAATAGAATGAACAAAAGTTATTTAATGTTCGCATAGTTTGAACTCCCTTATTCAAACTTCCTAGGATAGAATCCATAGGATGAGAACTCTTATATTTCCATTTCTTAGAGTTCCTAGGCTCATCATCATCTGATGAACTCTCACTTTCCTCAAATGATTCAGAGTCAAGATTGGTTCCCCCTGAGTTGGACTCCGGGGTTATAGCTAAAGTTGGTACAACTTCAGTTACAAAATCTTGATCTGGGTTCAAAGTTACAGCATCATCAGCTATAACTTCGGTTATTTTTTCCTTTTTTTGAGAAGAGACATTTGTATCATCAACAATTGTCTGAGTTCTCTTTTCAAGATCATTTTCGGATTTATCAAGTTCATCATTGATTCCTTCAATCACTTCTTTTTTGATTTCTGGTACGTCATCCCTTGAAAGGCAAAAGTCGGGATCATTCATGTCTTCTTCTTCATTCTGTTCAACTCGTTCAGGCACATTATCTTCATCAAATACGACATGAATACTTTCTTCTATGCACAAAGTTCTTTTGTTAAAGACTTTAAAAGCTTTACTATGATTAGAATAACCAACAAACACAACTTCGTCACTTCGTGGATCAAATTTGCTTAAATTACTGTTTCCATTATTATGGGCAAAACATTTACTACCGAAGCAACGAAGGTGAGCTATATTGGGTTTTGTCCCTCTTAAAATTTCATAGGGAGTCTTTTTGAGAATCGGTCTAGGCATAGCTCTATTGTGCACATAACATGCAGTACTAATGGCTTCGACCCAAAAGTTCTTAGGAAGGCCACTACACAAAAGCATACTGCGGGCCATGTCCTCTAAAGTTCTATTCATATGTTCCACGACACCGTTTTGTTGTGGGGTTTGTGGTGCAGAAAAGTTATGTCCTACACCATTCTCCCTACAATATTTTACAAAAGCTTGATTATCAAATTCGGTGCCATGATCCGTACGAATGGAAACTAACTTTTTATCATACTTGTTTTGGGCAAGCTTCATTTGTACTACAAACTCATCGAAAGTTTCATCTTTAGTAAATAGAAAGATAGGCCATACATACCTTGAGTAGTCGTCGACTAGGACGAATACGTACCTTGATCCACCGCGGCTTCTAACTTTCATAGGTCCACACAAATACATGTGTACCAACTCAAGTGGACGCTCTGTACTTACTACTCGTTTTGGTTTGAATGAATATCTAACTTGTTTACATCGTGCACATGAGTCACACATCTTTTCGTGTTCGAATTTGATTGAGGGTAAACCCTCAACTAAATCCCACAATTTGAGTATCTTTAAAATTGTTGGACTGATGTGTGCAAACCTCTTATGCCACAAGCATGAATCATCCACAGTAACTTTCATGCACGTAAAGGAACTTGTAGTAAATTTTTTTAAATCAATAATATACACGTTCCTTTTACGTAGACCATCTAGAATAACATTACTAGTACCTTCAATTATGATACGACAGACATTTGAATGAAAAACTACTTTATTGCCTTTGTCACATAATTGAGAGATACTTAGCAAGTTATGCTTAAGACCATCTACCAGATAAACATTATTAATAGCATGTGAAGAAGATATACCAATCTTACCTACACCGATTATCATGCCCTTTTTGTTGTCTCCAAAGGTGACCTTACAACCGTTGAAGGGCTCTAGTGAAAGAAAAAGATTCTTATTTCCGGTCATGTGTCTCGAACACCTACTGTCGAGATACCATAGATTATTTTCTTTCACTATTATCTGCAAGGGAATCAAATACAACTTTTAGGTACCCACGCTAAGTTGGGTCCTTTGTGGTTAGTGACTCTGTAAATTTAATCCTTTCTAACCCATACCTGTTTTACAACTCTTTTAACATAGGATTTTCTAGGTTTTCTATTGTAACGCACTTTAGGTTTAAATGACTGCTTCTGATTCACATAAACTTTAGATTTTGAAGGTACAGATGTTTAATCGAAAGCTATGTCATAAACCCATCTGAACTCATTCACTTTGAGGTTCAGGTTCAGACTCATCAATACTAGACACGTCCTGTTCTTTAACAAACTCTGTTTGATTTTTTTTGTCGTTAACATATTTAATAAAGTTTTCTATAACATGACCATTGTGACCACAATAATTGCAAATCAGATATTCTGAAAGTTTAACATACTTCCTTCTTCTAAAATCACGGTCAGAAGGAGTGGATTTACATTTATCATGGTCTCTACGACTATAACATTCATAACCTAGACCCATCTTCATGTTATTGTTAGACTGTTCAGTAAGGAAGTCTAAGACCTTCTGACTTCCTTCCCATTTATCATGAACTTTTCGTGCATGTAGGAGCAATTCCTTCAAAGACTGAATTTCTTTTTCACATAACGAATGGTCTACATTCAAGTCTTTGGAGGGATTGTTCTTTTTAAAGTTTTCACGAAAATCGTTAAAACGTTTGTTCAAGATAAATGTCTCCTCATTATGTTGATTTTTGGCTTTGGAGAATTCAGCCTTTATATCTTTCAATTGCTGAGAAAGAAAAGAGTTTTCTTTCTTGTGATCAATGATAGCAACTTCCTTTGCCTTAGCTTCAGATTGTTAAGATAGGTTAGATAGATCTTTACATTCCTCAATTAGCGTCACCTTAGGTCTCCATCGTTTAGATAGACTTCTAAGGATCTTCCTGGCAATTTCCTTGGAGTCAAAAGTTTTTCCAAGATTTTTCAATTCAAATTATACTAGAGAAGCGAGTGGACATGCTGTCAAGCGATTCATTTTGCTCCATAGAGAATAATTCGTATTTTCGCATCAGTAATGCAATACGTTGCTTTTTGACAATAGTTGTCCCCTCATATGCTAACTCAAGACCATCCCATATTTCCTTGGCAGTAGAGCTAGATGAGAAACGGTCAAACTCAGTATAAATCATGCCGTTTTGCAACAGGCTGATAGCTTTTGAATTTTTCTCAGCTTTCTTATAATCTGCCTCAATATAGTCGTCTTCTTTCTTTTCGGTGGAAGTGCCAATAACAGATCCAAGCATGTTCTTATTAGGGCCATTCTTAATGATTAGCCGACACTCTCAGTCGTTACCCTTTATGTAATGGGTCATCATATTTTTCCATAAACTGTAGTTCTTCCCATTGAATACGGGACACTTCAGATGTTTGGAATCCATTAAAATAAAATTAAATGCAGCGGAAAATAAATAAAAATAAAAGGATAGAACGGATCAGACTCCTTGCTGTAAGGCAATCAAGAGCACGATGCTCTGATACCAATTGTAGAGTCTATTGATCGAATACGAAAGAGGGGGGGGGGGGGGGGGAATTGAGTATTAAAAACTAGCCCCACTTTTTCGATTTATATAATATGTAATTAATTATTTGATCTTATGAATTAAAATCAACTAATTAATTAATCAAAGTAAGCGTAAGTTAACGAAATAACGAAAAGTAAAGAGATAGAGAGAGGCACACGGATTTTTGAAGTGGTTCAGTTTCACAAGTTGAAACCTACGTCCACTATTCAACTATGATTATAACTCAAGCTGAGTATCGCAAAATACTCTATACTGTCTTACGTTAATAAGAAAGTACAATATAACTCACACAGATTCTCGTTAAAGAATTGTAAGATTATGTGATGTATTATTATCCAATAACGTATTTCACGCGAGCGATTGATAAAGATTGATGCACGACTCTTTTGAAAAAGAAACACTAAAAATAATAAATATTTTGCTTAAGGTTTGCCTTAAAACGATTTTGGAAAATTCTCTCAATGCAAGTATGTGTGTCGTGTATTTCGTGTGTCATAATTGAGATGGGAAGGAGTATTTATAATAGAAGCATAGGAGATAAAAATCTAAAACCCTAGCATAATATTTAAGAAAGATATTTATCTTTAATATTTTAAAATAATATTTACTATATCTTTTAGAAATATGTTTCTCTCAAAATATTATTTGCTTTATCTTTTAGAAATATATTTATCATATAATATCTCAAAATATTGTTGTAAAGATATATTAGAATCCTAGATTAAGGTAAACAAGGAAAACAAGCCTATGGAGGCCGGATTCTCTATCTACACGAAACCCTAGGGGTACGCAACCCTAGGAGGCACAAACCTAGGTTTACACGAAACCCTAGGTGTCTCAAACCCTAGGTGGGCTTATTAGGTTAACAACAAATTGAGATAGAATATATTAGAAACCCTAGGTAGCATGACAACTCATAGGTTGTATTACTAACCAATAGAATCTCATAAATATATTCTCTATTAAAATTTTTGATAAATATAAAAATACTTGACCGGGTTGTGTCGCAGTCCCGATACAAAAATAATTACCCACACTTACGCTAACAACATAAGGAATGTAATTAAGGAAGTAGGGATCGATCCTCAGGGAGGACGTGTTAACTATGAATTGCTATGGGGTGATTTTCATTTAAGTTCGATTTGTTTGAGGTGATTGTCTAAATTACTAACATGAAATAAAATGACAAATATACATTGACGATATTTAAATGACAAGTATGGAAATTGCGATAAAAACAAATCTAATCTAATTAACGGAAAGGAAGGTGACGATAATTAAATCTAACTAAGAACGATAAAATAAACTGACAATATTGAAAAGCTACCTAACTACAACAATAGAAAACTAATAAGCTAACCAATGACAATAAAATAAACTATCTAAGAACGGAAATAAAATGACTATAAAATAAACTAACTAAGACGATAAAATAAACTATCTAATCAAATTGATATAGAGAATTAGAAATTCATGTCAAATGATTTAAAAGCTTTATTGATACCAATATTAGAATTACTACGAATGTCTAAGCCTTGTAGCGGTATATTCCTCTCGGATTCGTACCGACTTTTTAATGGGTCCTAACGTCCTCTCAGCCTGGTTAGGTCACTAAACCCCTATTGGTAGTCCTAATTCCCATCCCAACTCTCGTTTCTAAGATGGAAATTGACTAATACAAACAATTTCTTATGGCCACTAAACAAAGTTATAGAATTTGACACAACCAAAGGAGGAAACAAACTAGGTGGTTCTATTGGTACCGACTCTTCTTTTAATTCATTTTAACTAGAAAATCATTTCAATATTTCAATTTTATTTATTGTATTTACATAATGATAATCTTACAATACTAGATTTAATTTATGTAATTAAATAAATTAAGAGGAAAATCACAAAATTAAACTACGAAATAAAAGTACTAAAATGATTAAGGTGATCAAGATTATAATAGTAATGATTCTAATGATAAATGTTATGATGATTATTATATGTTTAGGCAAAATAAAATGTGACATATTAAACGATATTTTGATTTCAACTAGATTACTTTTATATGGATTTCCTACCAACAATAATATAAAAACAAGACTAATGTGATTATAGTTCATGGACTTAATATGATGATGAAAACAATACAGCTAAAATGAATACCATAAAGAGAAAACAATGATATTGGAAATTGCGTAAATAAAGGGTAGAAAGTTACCGGGATTGGAGTACAATTATGTAAGAAAGAAAGCAAAGAACAAATATCCAACCCAATTTAATGACAAATGCTTATAAAAAACACTAAGGAAGTACTTGGAAATTGCTGTAAAAATAGTCAAAGATTGCATAAACTATAAACTATATTCTCAAACTTATATGAAAGAAATATGTAATGTTGTGTTGTGTTGAGATTGTATGCTAATTGTGTGTTGTAATGTGTCTTTCCCATGAGATGATCCTTGGCTTTTATAGGGCTGCATAGCTGATCTTCTACGTCCAAATTCGTACCCTAGACGAAGCAATAAACATCCCCATTAAGGCTTGGTAGAAGAAGAGCCAAGAAGCGTTCATCAGCAGACATACCCGATCGGGTATGTGGTAATCCGATCAGGTATGTAACCCTGATGGATTTTTTTCGTCTCTTCCAATTTCTTCTTTGGGCACGGAACCCTATGCCTTGGTCTTGGTCAATGCAACACGTAATTGGGCTTGGGCTAGTCTTCCTTTGACTTAGGTTGATGTTTTCCTTTGAGAAACAAAGTCAAAGTCCAAAATGAGTCCACTCGAGGAAGGATGTAGCGGAATCGTAGTCAAATCGTGAAATTGCTATCATCGGTTCCTCGTAAACTTGTATTCTAGTGCCATTGCTCCATAAAGTAAGAAAATATAGTAAAACCGCTTCATTTCCTATAAAACGAGACAAAGTACGCAAAACAACTAGAATATCAATATTAGCTCGTTAATCACTTAACAAAGTGCATAAACCATATAGAAATCGAGCTAAAACGGGGGATAAATTAGTACAAAATATCGCTTATCATATTCCCCCAAGCTAAACCCTTGCTTGTCCTTAAGCAAACATAACAATCATAACCAGGACAAGGGTAGCAAACAATGATCAATCTATCATCCAAATCTCAAAAATAAGCTCTTAACAAGTAGATGAATCATAAACCCGAAACAACAAGGGCAATGGAAAGTGCGAATCATGGTTGAGATTTACATAACGGCGCAGCATAGAAAATATTCTTTGGATTTTTTCAGCTTTTGCATGATCTTATTGACTATGGACTCTTTCACTCAAATTTTTGTGAAATAGGAAATATTGGTTTAAATTTGAAGTGACACTCTCCTATCTACAACTTATAATAATGTGCCCGCAGTCTAGTATGGTGGACAATCCAAATTCATTAAGTAAGACTAATCATGATCAAAATGTAATGCAAGAAGCCAAGAGAAATAAAGAAGAGGCTTGGGAAATTTGGTTAAGAAAGTGGACAAACGATTTTGGTCATGTGGGGCTTTAAATCTAGCTAGTAATAACCAAATGTGTAGTGGATACTCAATCCAATTCATACCAATTTCCATAAACAATAGTCAAAGCCAAAAGCAGCATATTGGCTTATTAAACATGACAAATCAAGTTACGACTTCCCAAAATTTTTCTTTCTTTTCCTTTTCATTCATGGAAGCGTTTTTCTCTTTTGAGCTTTTTCTCTTTCATTGTTTTTCCAAAGCTCCTTTTTTTTATCTTTTCTATTTTTTCTTTTCAATTTTTTTCTTTCACCGAAAGACACGGGAATCAGCAATCCCGAGACAGCAGGTTCACACCAAATGGTGGCATTATCAGAATATGGCAAAAGCATAGAACACCCCTACACATATAGTCAGTTACTAGCTCAACAAGGGTAGGCAATAATGTAATGTAGCTAGAAAGAAGGGTGTTTTTGGGCAATGCAAAATGTGAACAAGAGTAAATGGCTTCAAAATGTAGATCATGATAGTAATACTTATAGAAAATGGAATAAAAACCATACTTATGCGTTTTGATGTGACAACGACTATAAGGAGAAACTACTCACTCCTAAACTGGGATCGGGTTCAGATGTACCGACCACTGGAGGCTCTACCTTACAATATGAGTAGCATGCCAAGGTCAAGATCAAGCTTAATTAAGTCCAAATGCAACTTTCTACCTACTGTGTACAAGACATCCCCATGAATGCATAATTCCTCATAACATAATGAAACATCAGCTTATAAAAACTATAAATTGAGAAATGTAAGATGGAAATGATCTATTGTTTTTGTCTTTTTGATTTTTTTTTTTGAAAATGATTAAAGAAAAGTAAAAATCTAAATGCAATCCTAAATGCAGTAAGTCCTAAATGCAAATCCTCCCCAAGCTAAAACTTCACATTGTCCTCAATGTGCATGCAATTATAATAGAATCAAACCGAGAAACGGTTGGTAGCACATAGAACAAAGAAACAAGATGAAATTCTAATGGGAAAAGGGGCTAGAAAGAAAACTATAAATGCTAAAAATAAAAGAAAGAAAGAAAAGCTTACAAAATGTCGAGCCTCCCCCAAGCTAGTATAAACAAGGGGAGCTTGTTATCATCTCATCTCAAAGGCCACCAGCTTTGGCCTCTCCTCTCTGAAGGAGGCGGCTCGGATGCGGATCCAGAAGCATCTGTATAGTAGGTATCATCTGCAGAATAATAACTACTACTAGAAGCAATGATCTCGGTTGGGTTGCTGGCTCCTAAGGACTGGTACTCATCTACTTGGTGACCACTAAAATCACCTCCATACCCTCCAAAACTCTCGACGCCATCTTCCTATTCTTCCGACTTCTTTTCTATGTGCATTGTGATCTTTGACTTGTGTTTTGAATTGTTTACCATATTAGATTGCGGACACACTTTCATAAGTCGTAGATAGGTGAGTGTCTCAAAAACATTTACACATAAAGAAATCACCTTTTACGTGCAATGAGTGTTCGAGTGTGCCGTGAGAGTCCATTTGTCAAAAGATCATGCAAGAGCCAAAAATCTATAGTGAAATTCTTTGTGCTACGCCGTTATGTAAATCTCAGCCATGTTTATGTATCATTCTTGCCCACGTTGTTTTTGGGTTATGATTCTTTATGTTTCCAAAGCTTTATGTTGAGATTTGTTTCCTGATGGTGTAGTAGCCAATGCTTGCAACTTTGTCCTGGTATTGTTTGTTATGTTTTCTTGAGGACAAGCAAATGTTTAGCTTGGGGGAGTTTGATAAGTGAATATTTGTATGATTTTAACCCCCAATTTAGCTCGGTTTTGTATGTCATTCGTGCTTTGTTAAGCCATTTTATGAGCTAATATCGTCTTCTAGGCGAATTCCTATGTTCTAACATGTTTTGTAGGGAAAGTGACGTTTCTACGCCCTTTTTCTATATTCCCGTGCATTTGCCTAGAACCCGACGATTTGAGAAGCAAGCTTGACCAAGTGAAAGGCATTTCAAGAAAGTTAACTAATTCAAAAGAGAGAAGAAGTAAAGACAGTTTCGCAGTTGTCGGAAGATCAATCAGTTAGGCGAAGAATTCATCGCTTTACATCAAATCCTATCAACAAACCCGACTCAAGAGGTCAAGGGGGATGTTGGAAGTCAAGTCATATGCAAGGGGAGATGAAACGAGAGTCAAAGGACCAAGATCACAACTTACCCGATCGGGTAAGTGGTGTACCCGATCGGGTATCCCATCTGCTTCGAGCAAATTGCTTCAACTTCCTCTTTTTTGTCCTATATGTTCAATGCTCGACCCCTTCCCCACGAAACCCTAATGCTATATAAAGGATGCTCCATCCACTCTTCTCAACACATCCTCTCTACAATAATCTCTTCTCTTCTTAAACTTCTCTTTAGATTGTCAAAATCAACTAAACATGTCTATCCTAGTTTTCATTGTTAATATCATCTTAGATTTAGACATCGCCATGAGTGAGTAGTCACCTTTCTAGGGTGTAGGGTAGCCATGTTAAGTTGATTAAAAGATGATAATTGGATAAAAGAAATTGTGCTTTTAAAACATTGTGTCTATGCATGTTTGTACTATCACGATAGTTAACGATTTCTGGCCGAAAATCATTGAGTAAAATGGAATTCTTTTCCAAGGTAGAGATATGCGAATTGAATAGACAAAGCATGACATCGTGGATTAAGACCTAGTAAATTGCCTAAAAGCCTGCTAGACCATCTGATCTATGATTGTAATGAACACATCATTCTTACGAACTCACAATGAATTATTTGCATGTTCCATATCTAATTGCATCAATATGTTAATCTACATGTGTGAACCTACTTCCCTAGATGCTTTTCATCATTGTTAATTCATCATTTGCTTTATTGCTTTCATCTTCAATTGCTTTTATTTTGTTTTCAATTATGCCTTTTGTTAGTTTAGACATCATAATCCCAAAACCCAGATATTCGTTAGATAAGACCAAATTGCGAGACATTTCACATTCTATAGGAAACACCATCTCCCTGAGAATCGACCCCTACTTCCCCAATTACATTAATTTGTTATTAGCCTAGTCTAGGTAATTTATCTTTGTATCGGGCTTGCGACAGGCACGATCAGGTGCCATATTGATAGATGCATGGTAACTATTATTATTGGAGAACTCCACCAAAGCTAGGCTTTTCTCCAAACTAGCATGAAATTTGAGGGCACAAGCTCGCAATAAGTCTTCAAGGGTTTGAATGGTCCTCATAGTTTGACCATTGGTAGCGGCATGAAACACGGTACTCGTTAACAACTTTGTACCAAACGCCTCTTCTAAATCCTTCAAAATATCGAACAAAATCTCAGGTCACGATTGGAAATAATCTCCTTTGGGAAACCATGGTAACAGACAATTTCTTCAATGTGAACATTAACAAGTCGATCCAAGTTACATGTTTCTTTATTAAGAATGAATCTCGGGTCATGATTGGAAATAATCTCCTATATACGATCCCCAAACGACATCCTTACCACCAACGATGTTCGGCAACACCAGAACAATGTCCATATAGATGGACTCCCATTTCCACCAGGGAACCTCCAACGGTTGTAGCAAACCACCTGGTCTTGTATGTTCAACTTTCACTTGTCGACAAGTGAGATATCGTTCCATATAACTCACAACATCACCCTTCAAGTTCAGTCACCAAAATTGTAACTTTAAATCTTTTAACATCTTGTCGCTTCCGAATTGAATTGCTTAGGGGAAGAGATTAGCTTCATCAAGATTCCTCTTCATTCGATCAAGGGCATTGGGGACGAACAAACGGCCATGGAAACAAAGAACTCCATTATCATCAATCTTGAAATCCTTAGCTTTACCTTTAACGCTTAAATATATTTGTAAGTAGCATCATCCACTTGATTCTCTCGGATCTCACGATGAAGGACAGGCTTGTCAACCATATCACCTAGGTAATCAAACCCATTATCCACAAATTCAAAATTCATTCTTCGCAATTCGGCGCAAAGATCATCAGGAAACACACGCACGACACTCAAAGAATGACTCATCTTCCTACTAAGGGCATCGACAACCACATTAACACTGCCTTCATGGTAGATCAACTCAAAATCATAATCATTTACCAACTCAAAAAATCGTCTTTGCCACATATTCAATTCCTTTTAGGTGAATATATACTTCAAAACCCTTATTATCGGTCTAGAAGCGACAATGAACTTTAAAAAGATAATGCCTCCAAACATCAATGCGTCAACAACGGTGGCTAACTGAAGGTCAAATAAGATATTTCCCCTCATGAACTCTCAATTGACGCGAAGGATAGGAAACAACCTTTCGATTTTGCATTAAAACATAACCCAAACCCAACTTAGAAGCATAAAAAATACATCGAAATTAACACCATCTTCGGGCAAGGTCAACACGGGAGAAGCAGTGAACCTTTTCTTGATTTCTTGGAAAGCGGCTTCACAAGCTTCAATCCATACATACTTGATTTCTTTCTTGAAAAGATTAGTCATCGGCTCAGTAACCTTGGAAAAGTCTTTAACAAAGTGGTGGTAATAACCAGCTAAACCAAGGAAACTTCGAATCTCACCAACATCGGTAGGAATCTTCCACTCAACTACTTCTTCAATATTTTAAGGATCTACAATAACACCTTCTTTAGAAATCACATGCTCAAGAAAAGACACTTTAGGCAACCAAATTTATATTTGCAAAACATAGGGAACCATGTTTGTGTCAAAGAATCCCCACAATGGTACGAATATGATTAACATGCTCTTCCTCAGACTTAGAAAAGATTAAGATTCCATCAATAAACACAACTACAAACTTATCAACCAAATGGCATCACCTTGAAACAAAGTGACCATATCTTGTACTAAGAGCGGTCTTAGGAATATCGGATTCACACACGAGACTTTGTTGGTAAATGGATATCTAATAAATCTTTGAAAAAGTAGATGAACCCTTGAGTTGATCAAACAAGTCTTCAATTTATGGCAATGAGTACTTTTTTTTATTGTAACTCGGTTAAGTGCTCGGTAATCGATACATAGCCACATCAAACCATATTTTTTCTTGACAAAGAGCTTGGTAGCACCCTAAGGTGAGGCACTCGGACAGATAAAAACCTTTTCGATCATCTCGTCAAGCTGTTTTCTCAACTCCTTCAATTGAGTAGGAGCCATGCGGTAAGGGGTTTTTGAAATTGGACTGGTTCCGGGAACAAGGTCAATAGAAAAAAAATTTACATCACGCTCGGGAGGAATTCCGGGTAAGTCTTCGAGGAAAAAATCAGGGAAGTCACACACCACGGGCACATCCTCAATATTTGGTAAAGGAGTGGAAGAGGACGTAACCACACATAAGAAAGCTTGGTAGCCCTTCCTTAACATATTTACCAACTTCAAGGCGGTTATAAGCTTCGCACCCACATGGAAACGAGTCCCTTTTTAGGTTTTACGGTCTCCCAAAGAACTTCTACGAAAGATCTTTTGATCTTGGCATTTGAATCTAGCTTAGTATTTAGCTAGCCAATCCATCTCCAAAATAGCATCGAATTCCCCAAGCGGAAATCTAAAGATGTTTGTGGGAAATATTGTCTTTGCAGTTGAAATGGGAATATTGGAATAAAGAAGGGAGGAAGAAATGATTTCTCTGGACGGTAAGGATATAGGGGTATCCTCACTTTGGGTAGACTCAAGGTTAAGCTTGTCCACAAATGTATACGACAAAAAGGACAAGATATAACAAGGTCTATCTAGAAATAAAAACATACCGTGATAATCTCGGAATAAGCGGCGGCTTTGGCTTGATTTAAGACAAAAATAGAACCCTTTGGCTTGGAATTGGTAGGTAGATTCCTATCTAGCCAATAATTGAAACGATGGCCGGATTTCTTGCATAAGTATCAAATTAAGGGTCTATTAAAGAATGGAACTCTGGGTGGTACGACTTCCTACAACGGTTGCATAAGTGACCTTGAGCTTGAACATTTTTCGAAGCAATAGCTTGAGAGGGAGCTTGGCCTATTGGAAAGAATTTCCTCTTGTTAGCATAAGAGGAATAAGAAGAGGGAACAAATGGCCTTTTGCCATAAAAGTTTGGGGGAGGAGTAAAAGATGAAGAGGAAGGGGCCTTGGCTTTAGCTTCATCTTTGATGGCCCTTAAATTAGTCTCGGTCCGTAATGCATCATCATGCTCTCCAAGGTAACACTTAGCTTTTTGCGGTAGAAGAATACTCGGTCTCCATCATCTTTCACCAGCCTAGGGGAAAAGTGAGCAAGCTTGTTCAATTGAGTAGTGAATTCTTGGACGGAAATTCCACCTTGTTTGAGGGCAATGAACTCTCTTACCCTTTGTTGTTTAGCTTCTTGGGATAGAAGCGATCTTCTACTAGTGTCTTGAAGCGTTCCCAACCAAAATTTGCCTCTTAAGTAGCCACCGGGCTTGTGATAATCTACCAATGGTCGGCTTCCTTCAAAATATAGTGTTAGGCAATCGGAACTTTATGACCCTCTTGGACTTGAAAGAGATCAAATTGCTTTTCCATCTCATGGAACCATTCCGAAATCTCGGTTGGATCTAACTCCCCACCGTAGCTCTTAACCTTGGTTCTTGATATTTGACTAGAAATCCGTACATAACTCCCAGGCCATGGTGGTTTTCTTCACGGTGAACAGGGACGTCATTACCATTTTCTTGATGATTACGGAGTTAGGAAAGATACAATCCTTGCTTGAATTTCATGAGGAAACATGCTTGTTTCCCTTTCATATGTGTGAATTTATCTTCCCTGCTTTCTTTCACTAATCATATGTTAATTTGCATTCAAGTGGTTAACTATGCTCATTTAACATGTTGGAACTTCTATTGGACAATAAATATGTTGGGTTTGATTAAATTGAGGTTTACCGAATGGTTCGTAATGTTTAATATGCATTTAATGTGGTTTGAGGTTGGTAATTATTGTTAGAGTTGAATGAGTAACCTTGGTGTTTGTTGATGTTGGATTCGCGTGTTTGTAGTCAAAGCCGGCCGAACGGCCGCCGGTCAGCCGCCGGTCAGCCGACCTGCTGGGAACGCGTCTGATGTGAAATGGTTACTTCGAGAAATTTTGATATAGCCTAAGTCCCAGCCAGCCGACTGGCCGCCGGTCAGCCTACCGGCTAAGACACCTCATGTAAATTTTTGAACTTTTGATAGTATGCGAGTCCCAGCCGGCCACGCACTCCCCCTTCCCCATTTTTCTTCTTTTCTCACATTTAACTTGTGACCCCATCCGGGTAGCCGGCGGCCGGTCACACCCACCAGCTAGGGATCCCATGTATATTTTGGTGTTGTTTGATGTTGCTGTAGTGCTAGCCAAGTAGCAGGCGGCCGGTCCCCCGACCGGCTGGCACCCCCTGTAACTTCGTTCTCAATTCTCTTCCACTTGACTTCATATGTAATAGTTTGTATGGTTTGTTTATCGTATAAATTTACGTAACAACATTAAATATTCATGTTTAGAACATATGATATCCCACTGGATTATTCACATGTTTAATGACGGTTTTCACATGTTTCCCCTTTTTACTCGATTATGCTTTGAATAGTGGATCGAGTCTTGTTTGTTGGATGATTTGAACTCTCATTTCCAGGTCACACTTTATACTCGTTAGACTTAAGTGTCAGAGCGATGAGGTGTAACCGTGAAGCTGTTGTGCATTTGTTTAGTGGGGATATGACGACGTTGTTAGGAGGTGAACGCAATGCGTTGATCGACCCGGCCGTCAAATGTTGTATCCTTGCGAGGTGGTGTCATTGCATGTAGCGTACTAGCTTGACTTTTGATTATGGATCTCTTTCCGCCTCTTTCGTCTGGTTTAGACAAATTTGGGGTACTCGACGTCCTTTGTGTTGATTGAGTCTTGGATGTGGAACGTCACACCACATGTCGAATCAGGAAACGTCTTATCCCGAGAGTCTGGCCAGGTTTAGACTAGGACCGTATTATTATCGTTGTCCTACCGGGAGGATTAAAGTCTTATGTGTGCGAAACGTATTATCGTACACGATTCCGGGGGACGTTTTACCCCGCGGACATGTTTGTCTAAGTCTCGAGTATACGAAACATCCTATCGTATACAATTCCGGGAAACGTCTTATCCTGTGAACATGTTTGTCTAGGTCATGAGTATACGAAACGTCTTATCGTATACGATTCAGGGAAACGTCTTTTCCCGTGGACTTCCATTAACTTATCTTGCTATTGTACACGATGCTAGTGCGTGTCATTAACTGTGAGAGTTATGTTACCATAATCGTATGTTTGGATGGATGTTTATATGTTGATTATTTGTGACCGTTGGATGACATGGCGTGTTTTTTATGTCGGGTCTCTACCTTATCATGTGTAAGCCACTAACGGTGAGATGCAAGCCCTAGTGAGTATATATAGTTGCCCAAGGGTGTCTTTCCTCGAGTCGGTTCGTAACGAAATGCTTACTGTTTAATACTTCACATGCTTGTATCGTACTATCTTGGAACGTATGTTCGCATCTCATATGATTCATTTGTTTATAAGCTTTTGATATGCTTAATTGTCATTTATGTATGTTTACTTGTGATATGGCTTGGAGAACCCGGAGTTACTCCCCACTGACTTTGTCGTTCATGTTTCATGAATGAACATGTTGCTTGCTTAGATCTTTCTTGCCTTTTTGGGGTTCGGGTGTGAGCTAGCGAGCGTCGGCTCTTATCGATTTTCCCCCATGACGTTTTAGCTAGTTCTCTAGACTTTATTTTACGCTTGACTACGTTTTGAGAGACTACGTCTCCTTGTAGTACTTTATGCTTCAGTTTGTATTTTCCTTGGCATTCCTCGTACCTTTCTCTTGGCATGTAAAAGTTTTGAAAATCTCGTATTTTTCGCTATTTAAATCGCATGCTTGTTATGTTTATATTCTGCTATCGCGAGGGCTGTCACATTGGTCATCAAAAAATAATCACAGAAAGGGAAGCTAACCATGGACAAGTCATGAATCTTACCTCAACAATGTATGGGACTTTTACAAAAGCAGCCACATAAGCCGATCTGTCACATGCTTGAACATCGTCGGACTATTTAGGTTTCTCACTCCTACTAGAAGTGGACCTAAGAATAATTTTGTTTTTCTATTTTTTCGCGGAGAAGCTTAAAAAGGCCAAATTTTTCGTCTTTAGATATTATGGAAAAGACAAAGAGAGTCATGAGTTCTTCACTAGCAAATTACTAGGGAGCCTGAGCTTTACACAAAGATTAATATGACACAAAAAAACTGACTCTTCAATATTGAGTGTGTGGATAAGGTTGGATCCTAGAGATCATGTGACATCAATCCTTAGATGGAGAATTGGTTCCCAACTTAGTGTTAAATAAAGACTCGACTCTAGGGAGAATGACGGTTTTTCCTAACAAGTGTGCCAGCGAAATACTTACTTTAGACAAGCTCCAAAAGAACCGAAAGTCAAGGGGAAGGGAAATAAAGGGAATAAAAAATAGGCTATGCTTATTAGTTATTATTACTAATTATGGAGCTTGTTTTTTTAAGTTTGTTTTTTTTTCTTCGAAAAACGTGTGATGAGTATCGCCGCGGAAAGTTAATAAAATAGAAATCTACTATGTATTAAAATTCCCAGTTTATGTGTTTTCTTTCCTTTGCTTTCTATCATAATTAGATCGGTTTTACTTTTCATAGAGAAGTTGCCTACATATCTGCCTAAGCAAAATCAAACCGAATACGTAGTTCCTAATATGTAATTTAAATGATAGTGAATTTCAATTATGTATTTACAATATAAATTGCAGAATTGCAAGTTGGTTATGTCTTCGAGAGTGTAAGACATGATAATTCAAAAATAATTTTTGTTATATATGAAAGTTCTTAAACTCAATATTATACATTTCTAATATCATATTATAAATAGTTTTGTGACAACCCTCGCAAATGCGGAAATAAAACATAACAAGCATGTGATTTATAAAGCGGAAATACGGTGTTTTTAAAAACCTTTATACATGCAAGATAGAAATACGAGGAATGTCAGTAATTACAAACCAAATATAAAATACTACAAGAGACGTAGTCTCTCAAAATGTTAACCAACAAGAAAGTTATTAGCAACTAGCTAATCAACGTCTAGAGGTGTTTCATCCAGGGACAACGCCCGCTAGCTCACACCCGAACCCAAAATACCACAAGCAAAAAGCCATCCCATCAAGCAACCTGTTCATCCATGAAAAACATGAACGCCACAGTCAGTGGGGATTAACTCCGGGTTCTCCCAGCCATATCACATTAAACGTACATAAAAGGAAATACAAAAGTAGAAGCATGCATATATAGATATACATGTGAAATACGATAAGGATAGATAAGCAATTCAATATATAATGATAAGAGCATATGAAGTACAAGTCCGAATCCATCATGTTATACAAAGACTCGGGGAAGACACTCTTAGGCAACCGAATACGCTCACTAGGGCTTACATCTCACCGTTAGCGGTATAAGTTTGATAAGATTGAGACTCGACAAACAAACCATGCCAAGTCATGCAATGATCATGAATAATCAATCATCTAATCATGCATCCAAACACAACGACATAAAGATGACATCTCTCACGGTAAATGAAACGCACTAGCACCGTGTACATGGCAAGTATGATTAAAAGGCATCCACAAGATAAGCATTTCCCTGAACGCATACACGATTAAATTCATTTCGTATATGTGGACTAATTTCCTCCTGGTAGAACGACGATATAAATACCCGGTCCTAGTCTAAATCTGGCTAGAATCCCGAAATCACATTTTCCGGTTCGACATGCAATAAACGTTTCGCATCCAAGACTCGGTCTATCATAGACGCCGAGTACCCCAAATTCGGTAGATACAATTCACGAAAGAGGCGGAAAAGAGCTCAAGCCTCATAACAAGCGGTACGCTACATGCAAATAACACCACCTCGCAAGTACACAACATTTGACGGCCGGGTCGATCAACGCAAAGCGTTCGCCTCCCAACAACGTCGTCGTATGCCCACTAACACATGCAATTAAGCAGTAGGATACCTCCCCGTTCCGACATTCCAGCCTTACGAACGTGGAGGTAGCCAAGGGAATGAGAGTACAAAGCACATAACAAAATAGTGCTCAAACCGTAACATTTGTAAACACCGACTCAAAGTGGGACATACAAAAAATCATCACAAAACATGAGAATAGGGAATTATATAAACTTAACTATGATAAAAATGAATCAATACATGATACATAAGCATTAGAACAATATTATGAAGCATAATGATTAAAAACATAGATCACAATCCCAAAACAAGCAAGTAACGAAGGAGATATGAGCATTTTACAAAAAGGGGTCAGTGCAGGAAAACTGCAGTCGGCCGCGAGTAATGCTGCCAGCGCCCCACGACGCTGCCAGCGCCCCACGACGCTGCCAGCGTCCAGGGAACGCTGCCAGCGTCCTGTTCGGGCAGGCACGAGTCACACGAATTTCCACAATTTCACTAAGGCATAACACAAATATCATCTATCATCACAATTCATAAATTCTCATAACAATTATCAACTAACAACAACCATCATCAACAACACAATTCCTAAGATTACTAATCATATTCTAAATACGATTTCTAACATGGAAAACACATTAAAACACGTAAATGATATCGAGTAACCCTTCACCGTTACCTTTATGCGTCTTCACTACGCGTCAAGGTCCTCTTCGATTAAGAAATAGTTTTTGTCGGAATCTTGAAGGTCACCACCTACAAATAATTAATAAAAGATGAATATACTTCACCTTGAGAAAGACGGAAAGTTTAAAAAGCGAGAAAGACGGTAATTTTATTACCAATACGGATAGAGGAAGCTAAGTGGGGAAGAATAAGACGAACTTACGTGAATTTGAGAGAGAAACGAAGGAGTTATGACGATTATAAGACGGATCAAAAATGGAGGCAAGGTTTTCTTTGGTTTTCTTAGTGATGAAGTAAGTTTGAGTTGTGAGAGTATGAATTAGGTTAGGAGGTAGTATGAGGGAGTATGAGGGAAAAAGTCAAGAAAAAGTCAAAGATGACTTAAGACGGGATTTACTTGAAATCTCGCGAAAAATCCAAATACGAACTCGGAAATTCTAAATTCGACTCGGAAAATTAAATTCTAAATTAAAACTAAATTTCGCTGAAAAGTATCCGTAAAATATTTGTACTATAAAAATAGGGTACATTTGCGGGTGTTACAATCACCCCACCTTTTAAAAAGTTTCGTCCTCGAAACTTGAGAGTGGAAACAAAAGTATCAAGGACAAGAATCGGTTTTCAAAATTAATACGAAAACTTTTATAAGGGAAAACATTTATTAAACGAGGTTCGTCTCGAAAATGGTTTAAGGAAATTTTTCGTAAGTGCGAAACTTTATTTACGAATCACAAGAGTGCCCGTCGCGAACGAGTACTCTAATTATCCAGATCAAATCAAATTCGAAATAGTGAAATCGAAAATCAAACAAGCGTTAGTAAGTGCAGGACTAGTTATCAGACGTCTCCAATAATAAGTGCAAACATCCAACCAAACGCAAAAATCCAAATATAAAAGCGAAAGAAATCTATTTTCTCCAAAAAGGAGGTACAAAAACCATCTTTAGACTTCTTTGAAACGTTAAATTAGAAATATAATATGGAAATTTGAAGGTTTTATCAAAGATAAAATCAAATAACAGGACATTACACGTACATAGAGCGACTCGTACATCTCACACACAATTCAGGGTAACAAAATCTATACAAAACACGCAAAAACGGAACAAATCGAACTCTTAGGGAAAGGAAGAATCACGATGAAGTTGGCAGGAAGATCTACAAGAATTCGACATCACTAACTCTACTAATAAAACAATTCCTCAAGAGAATGCAATTTACCCAATTTGCAACTCATCATTTTCAATCATCAGAAATCCTACAAAAATATTCCATAATCATGAGATTTCAAGCCAATAACCTAATTATTCAGATCCATTTAGTATCCACTAAAGTCCATCGGCACGGTAGACTCCACAACTAACAATCCACATGAAAGATTCATTACATACTCTAGTCTTCTTAGCTTCATCAAAACCCTTACTAGAAACCACCAACAAAATATTTATATCTAGGGAAACATGATCGCTAACAACCACAAGGTAAAGGAGACTTACCATGAAAATCCCTTGATTCAATTTACTTCAAACTCATTATCCTAAATTTACAATGAACTTTCTCATCCTCGAAAGTCAAAACACAATCAAAGCAACAAACATAATTATCTAAGATTCAACTAGCCTCATCCAAAGTCTCACGACAAGGGAAAATCCACAATCCACAATCCATTATCGGTTATAATAATTCTATATTACGCCATAACATCCTTAATTCGATCATTACTATGCTCGAAGCCTCAAATACAAATAGTCACATTAGCAAATTATGGTGGTTACTAATCCTCAAGATAAATGGGTTCACTATTCTAACTCTATAATCCATAACAACCGAGCATTCACTATCCAAAGCTTCCAACAAACATTTCTCAATCTCGAACTATGATTCCTTAAAAATAAAAGAGAATTACTAATTCCAAACCACAAATGACCAATCACTTGGCAATCAGACAACCATTCAAATCATCTAATTCATCTAAAACTAAAAATGAATCGATTTTCATTTATGACAATACTCCTCAAACTTTGGGTACCGGCTCAATTTCCTTAAAAGCAATGTATCTTTTAGAATCCACCAATTAGAGACATCTAATTCCCAAATGACATACCAAGCAACCGTTATAGTACCCAACAACAACGAACTATTATCATGATTAACTAAATTCTCAAAATAACACTAGAGTACCAAGCTCCAAATCCAAAACTACTAAGAGAAGATACATTATCACTATTAGGATTCATCCTACAGCTTAAGTCCTATTTTCCATGATCAAATACAACCTGAAATTTGCTCAGTCCAAAAACACATATTCTAACCTAAGAATTCCAAAATACATTACACTTACTCTCTGAGCCTTTCAACGGGATATCCAAACCACTAGAGAAAAGATTAAGCAGCAACGAATTAGGAACGATAAGGAAATCTCAAGGAGAACAAGAGAATAATCAGGCACGAGATTACGAGATTACAAGAGAGGAGCGCTGAATATAACGAGGTCAAGGAAGAGACAAAGCAGATTGTAGAGTTATGAAGATATTAGAGTAAGAAAAAAGATACGAGCATGCGATTTCTTAAAGATCAATCTTGACAAAAACATTCAAGAATGGAAACGAAAAGGGACAATGGCACGAGTAAAGGTTTAAGGTTTAATCCACAAAATTTCTCGATTCAAACTTAGGGTGAGAGCAAAGCAAGTCATCTCAATAACAAAGGTCTCTTACAAGGGACCCTCGTACCACAAATCATCGGAGTAAGGTACACCTAGATTTAACAAATCGATTACAACCCAATTCATCCATACTTTCATATAACACGGTATCCCAATTTCGGAATTGCAACTTAAGAATAATAACATTCTCTCAACTCCAAAATTTGACACATTCTCAAAGGTTTCAAAACCGAAGGTCTAACAAGGAATTCTTCATACTAATCCCTTTTCAACTCATATGGCCCACAAGGTAGAACACCGAACAAAACGTCATCAACAACATGTTAAGGCATCACCGTCATAGCCAAGCTAATCAAATTCCACTCATGCCATAATCCTTAAGTAACATGGTTTAATGTATCATGACGACTTACTACCTCAACCAAGTCTCCGATACCATGATATAAGATCATACTTTTAAATCCAAGAATTATAGCCAAGTACTTTTCCACCAAGCGTATACTCCAACATATAAACTAGAATCCACAAGAAGTCACTTAGTCTCAAAAGCATTTCACAACTCAAGGTATCATCCAAATATTCTCACTCAAGATATGATCCTCAACACTCTAATATTACTAAACTCCTAAGTTCAAAAGATTAAATCCCTAATGGGTTAAGAAGTCCTAGCCAACTTATTCAACTTTACACCATCAAATACCACGAATTATTCATACATGAGTCATGGCAAGCATCAAGCATTAAAATCATCAAACTTATCTTACCACCTTTCCTCAGAGATACAACCAATCATCAATATAGGGTGAACTTAGATCTACACCATTTACCTCAAATTTCAAATTCATTCTAATCAACACTAACATTCCACCAAGTCTAAAATTCTTCCGACCAAGTACAATATGCCACAAAGAAAACGGTATGGCATCCACAAAAATGTTACATGAGGAAGGTAAGGATACAAATTGATAAGGAGGAGGGAAGTATCAAGAGTAATCTCTAAGGGGAGAAGACGTTAGATGATAAAGAAGTACTTAGATAGAAGGAAGAGAGCATGATACATTAAGGAAGAGAGAAAACATCGATGAGGAAGAAATACACTTCAATTAGGCTTGTCAATCTTCAACCTTTGGTAGAGGATACTTCTTCTAGGTAACGCATGATCCTCCTCAAGACGGTAGATACAAACAAACATAACATCACTCAACACAATCAACAAACAAGTTAGAACCTAACAAACATCAAGTACACCAAAGACTACCACCTTAGGTCCTTAAGTCTACCCATCTCTCATTTATTATTTCAAGGTCAAGTAGTTTAAGTTTAGGGTTCACGTGTGTGCGTCGGGAGCGTTAAAGCTCTGATACCAACTGTGACAACCCTCGCGAATGCGGAAATAAAACATAACAAGTATGTGATTTATTTAAAGCGGAAATACGGTGTTTTTAAAAACCTTTATACATGCAAGATAGAAATACGAGGAATGTCAGTAATTACAAACCAAATATAAAATACTACAAGAGACGTAGTCTCTCAAAATGTTAACCAACAACAAAGTCATTAGCAACTAGCTAATCAACGTCTAGAGGTGTTTCATCCAGGGACAACGCCCGCTAGCTCACACCCGAACCCAAAATACACAAGCAAAAAGCCATCCACAAGCAACCTGTTCATCATGAAAAACATGAACGCCACAATCAGTGGGGAGTAACTCCGGTTTCTCCCAGCCATATCACATTAAACGTACATAAAAGGAAATACAAAAGTAGAAGCATGCATATATAGATATACATGTGAAATACGATAAGGATAGATAGGCAATTCAATATATAATGATAAGAGCATATGAAATACAAGTCCGAATCCATCATGTTATACAAAGACTCGGGGAAGACACTCTTAGGCAACCGAATACGCTCACTAGGGCTTGCATCTCACCGTTAGCGGTATAAGTTTGATAAGATTGAGACTCGACAAACAAACCATGCCAAGTCATCCAATGATCACGAATAATCAATCATGTAATCATCAATCCAAACATACCAATACATTGACGACATCTCTCACGGTAAATGAAACGCACTAGCACCGTGTACATGGCAAGTATGATTAAAAGGCATCCACGAGATAAGCATTTCCCTGAACGCATACACGATTCAATTCATTTCGTATATGTGGACTAATTTCCTCCTGGTAGAACGACGATATAAAAACCCGGTCCTAGTCTAAATCTGGCCAGAGTCCCGAAATCACATTTTCTGGTTCGACATGCGATAAACGTTTCGCATCCAAGACTCGGTCTATCATAGACGCCGAGTACCCCAAATTCGGTAGATACAATTCACGAAAGAGGCGGAAAAGAGCTCAAGCCTCATAACAAGCGGAACGCTACATGCAAATAACAACACCTCGCTAGTACACAACATTTGACGGCCAGGTCGATCAACGCAAAGCGTTCGCCTCCCAACAACGTCGTTGTATTCCCACTAACACATGCAATTAAGCAGTAGGATACATCCCCGTTCCGACATTCCAGCCTTACGAACAGGGAGGTAGCCAAGGGAATGAGAGTACAAAGCACATAACAAAATAGTGCTCAAACCGTAACATTTGTAAAAACCGACTCAAAGTGGGACATACCAAAAACCGTCACAAAACATGAGAATAGAGAATTATATAAACTTAACTATGATAAAAATGAATCAATACATGATACATAAGCATTAGAACAAGTTTATGAAGCATAATGAATAAAAACTTAGATCACCTCTCCAAAACAACGTTGTTTGGAAACCAACTAAAACAAGGGTCCACTTCAAACGGTCATAACTAGAGTTCTAGACATGCAACTGCTGAAATTCTAAATGGAGGTGATAGCTTATCCTCTTAGGGTTCCAACGGGATATCACAAGCCCATAACAAGCAAGTAACGAAGGAGATATCAGCATTTTACGATAAGGGGTCAGTGCAGGAAAACTGCAGTCGGCCGCGAGTAACGCTGCCAGCGCCCCACGACGCTGCCAGCGTCCAGGGAACGCTGCCAGCGTCCTGTTCGGGCAGGCACGAGTCACACGAATTTCCACAATTTCACTAAGGCATAACACAAATATCATCTATCATCACAATTCATCAATTCTCATAACAATTATCAACTAACAACAACCATCATCAACAACACAATTCCTAAGATTACTAATCATATTCTAAATACGATTTCTAACATGGAAAACACATTAAAACACGTAAATGATATCGAGGAACCCTTCACCGTTACCTTTATGCGTCTTCACTACGCGTCAAGGTCCTCTTCGATTAAGAAATAGTCTTTGTCGGGATCTTGAAGGTCACCACCTACAAATAATTAATAAAAGATGAATATTCTGCACCTTGAGAAAGACGGAAAGTTTAAAAAGCGAGAAAGACGGTGATTTTATTACCAATACAGATAGAGGAAGCTAAGAGGGGAAGAATAAGACGAACTTACGTGAATTTGAGAGAGAAACGAAGGAGTTATGACGATTATAAGACGGATCAAAAATGGAGGCAAGGTTTTCTTTGGTTTTCTTAGTGATGAAGTAAGTTTGAGTTGTGAGAGTATGAATTAGGTTAGGAGGTAGTATGAGGGAGTATGAGGGAAAAAGTCAAGAAAAAGTCAAAGACGACTTAAGACGGGATTTACTTGAAATCTCGCGAAAAATCCAAATACGAACTCGTAAATTCTAAATTAGACTCGGAAAATTAAATTCTAAATTAAAACTAAATTTCGCTGAAAAGTATCCGTAAAATATTTTTACTATAAAAATAGAGTACATTTGCGGGTGTTACAGTTTACTCTTTAAACTATATGGACCTTATGCATGCATAACAAAAGAAAAGGAAAGAACAATTTCTTACATTTATTTTTCAAGAAATGGGCACAATACTTGAACTCCTTATAAATATTGTTCTTGAGCTAGGATGATATGGATGATCTCCAAGTTCTTAGTATAAGAACACTCCTCTAAGTGGCATCCAAGACTACCCTTAATCACTACTAAAAGATACTACACTAGTATATTATAGTAGTCTCCCTTTAATAAGTCTAATAACTCTTAATACTACACTAGTATATTATTAGAAAATATGAACTAAGTTTTGTGAACCTTTAAGTTTAAGTGAGAAGTTGAGGAAATGTAGAGAGATAAGTGTTTTTTGTATAAGTGAATAAAAAATGAGACGATATGAGTTTTATAAGAGGAAACTTGTCCTCTTTGTTTCGCTCATATGGACCGGCCACACACACCACATGGGTGGAGTGTTGTCTTTTCAATTTTGTTCTCAACAATGCAAATAGGTTGAGTGTTGGTAATAGTTTTGTGTATAATTCTGTCTAATTCCCAATTCGAATAATACACAAAAACTAATCACCCTCTTGTACACTACAAAACCGGTGCACCCATATAAAATGGGTGTACATTTTATTTTTGTATTTTGTCATTTGTCATATGTGTGACATGTGACATGTAACATGTAATCTTTGCTTATAAATGTGCATTTAACCAATTTAAATGCAATTTCATAACAAATAAATTAGACTTAACATTTTAAGTCACATTTTATAATTACATGTAAATAAAATTGGTCATCTCATATTTGGTTAATATAATCTACAACAATTTGTAATTATAATCAACCTACTTTGCTTATCTCAAATGTTTAATAAACATAATGCATTCTTAGTAATATAACAATTAAATTACTAAAATGAATCTTATTTAATCATATTACAATAAGATATAATTCTCACTTACAATATAAACTTAGTTCAATTTAAGGGATTAATTAATCTGTATCGCTATACAATTAGTTAATGTACATGATTAGGGGATTGTTCTTTAAGTGTGACCTCAATGGATCAAGTAATCACCACCGTCATACGATAATAACGTCAAACTCAATTGAGCCAATCATTACCGATTTATGTTGACCAGTTGACTATAATATTCATCATCCCTTTGTATTCTTATTATTGAGATTTAATTATATGATCGCACTATTGTTGAGTACATTCACTCCAACAATCTCCCACTTGTCTGAGACAAGTGTGCGTCACCAATTCTCTTGTCTTATTACAATCTCCAACTCAATGCAAGGTGTGCGTCACCATAGATACATTTCGAGCGTGACCACGCATTTTCATCTTACTCCTCCTCGAGTCGCCTTGAGATTTTAAAACAACCCTGACAAAGGGTGGACAATTCCTATCGCACTATTCCTTTTGAATAGCCACAACTCATCATGACCCAAAAGATGCCCATTTGACCCCAGTTATGAAGGTCGTAGAGCATAAATCAAAGTCACTCTGAAACTGTGCCACGTTAGGCGAACAGTCTTTAGTCAAAGATTTGACTCAAAAAGAATACTATTGTAGCTCTTGCCACGAGCAGGCTACAAGAATTGCCAGAACTCTATAAGCGGTCACTGCCTCACAGACTGTCCCTTACAGTCTGTCTATGTGATTGACTCGTCATCCCTTATGACCTTATGGCACTTGAACTCGCCATCATTTGTATCACACTCTAGTCACTTGGATACGTCACCTCATATAAGTAACCAGGGGCCAATACTATGTTAATCCAGTCCACTTTAATGGGGTCCAATATTGTTTCTACAACCCATTTGGATATATCAAAGCACTAAACGAGTTTTAGAAACTCGAACGATAAATGTGATTATCATATATGAACAATCAAGACAATGTTACTGCTTTATATCATATAATCTAAAGTTTATTTCGTCCATGACAATTCATGACGATCTTGTTAAATGCAAAAAAGGCTTGGGTAGTGAATATACCATGTATTCATTTATTCCAACCTTGTGAATAGCTTTTTCCTTCCATCCAACGTTATTCCTAATAACATGTATTCATCTACATACATGTCTAGATCTCTATCTAGTGTTGGGCTCTCTAACTTGAAATATGCTCTCACTCGTTATCATGATAACTTATAGGTATTTAGGTGAAAGGATCTACCATTAGCCCCTTATAAGTCACCTTATCCTTATCATAATGTACTAGTTCTCTATTTGTATAATTTATAATGATTGACTCTTCAATCATCCTTTTAGTAATTGGCTTCTTGTATAATAAAGGTACGCCTAGGATTTCGATAAATCCTTATAAGTTTGTAAATTTGGGTTTGTGTAACCTTTACCACCTATCCAAAGTTTCTCTACCAAACACAAGAATGAATCTCTAGTTCTCCATGAGAACTCTATGGATGTTCTTGTAGGCTATCCAATGACACTCATGTCGATTGATGTGTTATAGGCTTGTCCTGCTCCCAGCATACAATTCATTTAGGTACGTGCATCTAGACCTGGCAAAACTGACCCGACCGGATAAGGCTAACCCAAGACCAGAAGGCGACCCGCAATTACCTGACCTGAGGATGACACAAAACCCGAATTGAACTGACCCGACCCAGACCCGACCTGAACCTTGACTGCCCCGAAAGAGACCCGGCCCAAAATAACCCAACCCGAAACCACCGACCTACAGACGACCCAATTTAAAATGATCCTAAATGACCCAATTTATTGTGATTAGGGGTGATAATGAGACGAGACGGCCCACGTGCAGCTCAAGCTCGGCTTCGTCGAAGTCGGCTCGTGCGAGTTTGGCTCGACGCGGGCTGGACTCGAAAACTTACTTGATCATTTTGACCTGAAAATGGCCTAAATAAATCGGATATGAATCTTAAATATCCCGACCCAAAATGACCCATACCCGAAACTGACCCAAACCCGAAAGCTACCCGACCTGACCTGACACGAAAGATTGAGCAAACCCGAGATGACACAACCCAAACCCGACCTGTTTGATCCATTTGCCAAGTCTACGTGCATGTAATAACATTAATGATTTGCCTAATGGCGGAAACATTAGTACTCATGTGATCCACAACTCCTAGGTTCAGTAAACGACTACGATCTTTTCATAGTGATCCCACTTTCATCAACATGAATAACCCTATCACTATAAGAAAACAGCACGCATGCGACCGAAGTTCGCGACTGAATTTAGTCGCGAAATTCTACTTGGCAACTGAAATTAGTCGTTAGGACCCAGTCGCTGGCCTTACTCGCCAAATAGAATTCGGGCGACTGATTTTAGTCGCCAAATTTAGCGACAGCCAAAAGCGTCGCCAATTGGAGGAAATAGCGACTGAGATGAGTCGCGAAATTGGCGACTCTTTGGAACAGTAGTCGCCAAATTGGCGACTCTTTGGAACAGTAGTCTCCAATTGAGTGTGTTCAGTCTCCAATTTGGCGACTGCGTTGGTCCTTCAATCGCCAATTTGGCGACTGTTTTGGCCCTTCCGTCGCCAAAATTGGCGAGCAATACAAGTCGCCAATCAGTCGCCATGATCAATTACAGGTCAGTAGCCATGGTTTGGGTACTCTGTTTTGGAGACTGAAAACAGTCGCTATATGAACATTTCAGTACCCAAAAAAACTGCTTTTTTTAAAAATAAAAAATCCGTTTTCATCCTGCCATTTCATTACCATGCCATGCACGAAACTTTGCTACAATAACAAACAACAATAATGCAAACATTTACAACACCACAATGAGAAAGCAACACATTCATATATAAAATGAGAATCAAATCAACTTTACAAATCTTGAAAAAAGTGAAGAAATCCAAGTTTAAACATCACAAATAACAAGTTTCTAAACATAACTCACATGACTTAAATCAAGTGCAAGGAACCCCATTTCGGCTTGCAAACCACCACCTCCATTGGCGTCATCATGATCTAGCCGAAAGGGATTCAGAACTTGGTTGCATGTGTGGAACACGGTTTCTATGCCTTTAAACTTTTCTTTTATTTGCCGAACTTCTTCATCCCTTTCGGCGTTTTTTCTTCTTTCTTCATCTAGCTTGGTCTGGAGTTTACTTACAACTCCCGGCTCGTAAGTTTGTCTCGAGGTAGAAGGCATCCTTGCGCTTGGAGCTTGGTAGAATACATTTTTAGCCGAGCCAATTCCGTACACGGATCCTTTCTTGAAACCCTCAACCAAGTCGAAACAAATCTCATTATCGGGCTTCTCGGGTATGGAAGGTTTCTTGCCCAAAAAGGCATCCTACAAAATATAAACATTATGAATAAAAATGACTACAAAATAAGATAAAAATTCACAAAAATAAGCTTATTGTATTAATAAAAAATGGTTTGAAACTTACATGTAGTTCCTTGTCTTTCGGCTTAATCCAGTATCTTCTATCGTCTTGGAGTCGAAAATGGGTGTCAAGGAAGAGCTCCGGAGCCGTGGGCATGTTACCTTTTTTCTTCTTACCCTTCTAAAAGAAGAAAGACATGTATAAGAAGATTTTAATAATAAAAAGAATTTAAGTTGTAATTTTCAAATATGTAATATAATGGATTAATATGTAAACATACACCCAAAACTAGATCCAAGAAAGATCTAGATTCCCCGTGATGTGAAGGCTCAGCGGCTCCATCTTTCTTTCCTCCTCTTTTATTGATTGATGCTTGGGCCGACTTAGCCATAAACTCCGGGGTTTCACGATATTTCAGCATTGACTCATATGCACCACCTACAATTTAAATTAGTATTATAAAATATGATAAAATTGTATTAAATTATAACTATATACAAATAACAAAAGAAATTAAATACCTCTCATATGCTCCGGCTCCTTCTTCCTCTAGGCAACCTTATATATGTTGTCCTTTAACCGTCTTGTGCATGTCTCATTGTACCTTTCACGTACAATATACTCTAATCCCGCCAGCCAGCCAAATTTTTTCTATAAAAAACATAAGGTATCATCTTCCCGTCCGAGGTGAACCTGATCTCCGGTGCCTGATCAGATGACTCATCGTCATTGGTCGATTCCTCGACCACCGGACTCTGATCAACCTCGGTATCCTCCTCGTAGACTAAAGAAATACTAAGGCGTCTAGAACTGCCGCCTCGTTGTCTACCTCGACAAAACTTCCAACACTAATCAAAACTCCTATGCAAAAAACACTAACACAAATCATGAAAATTATCCAAACCCCATTACTAACAACACTAACACAAATCAAAATTAAAAATACTAACAAAATTAATATTAACAACACTAATAATATTAACAACCCTAACGTTAATCAAACAACAATACTATACTAATCAAAACCCCTATACTAAATACACTTACACAAATCAAAATTAACAATACTAACAACACTAATAATATTAACAGCACTACCACTAATCAAACCCCAATAATAACAACACTAATCAAAATTACCAATACTAACACTAATTTCAATTAATTTCACCAAACACTTATTAAATATCGACTAAAACGTAATAATCATCACAGATATTTAAATAAACCTATCAAATCATTAAAAACTAATTAAAATCACAAACTAGACAAGTAAAACTAATATTTATCTAAGAAATTGATAAAAAAAAATCAATTAAACCTAACGTTAATCAAGTAAACATACTTTTAGTCGGATGAGGGTGGTGGTTGGAGTGGAACTAGTGGTTGACGGAGTCCGATGGATGGTGGTCGTCAGAGTGCTAGTGGTGGTAGTGGAGGGCGGTCGTCAGAGTTTAGGAAGGATTCATTGGTTTTTATTTTTGAAAGAGTAAAGTAACAGAGAAGAGGGAGCTGAAGCGCGATTCTGGACATAATAAACCAATTGGCGACTGATTTGGAGTAGTCGCCAATTTAGAGACTGAAACCAGTCGCCAAACTGATAAGACGGTATTTATTAATATTTATACCCCTTATTTATATAATATTATGATCGTCTGTCGCATTATTTGAGTTATCTACTATATATTTGCTAATTTCGTGATTTAATTACGGATAAATTATTTTAAATGTATGGGAGCTAAGTAAAGCATGTTTTGGTGTAGCAGATCAACACAAAAGGAAATGGGCCGACATCATGTCGATTGGATCCAACAGCCAGAGGAAATGCTTAAACATTAAGCCAATTGGATCAAAGCTAAATAAAAGCATTATGTTGAAATTGCACATGGGCCAAGTAAAGAAGAGCAAGCACCGTATAAACAAGATCATCAAAGGGAATTAAAAACGCAAGAGTTCAGAAACACCAATGAACCACGGAAGCTACTGGAGTAGCAAACTCAGCAATGGGACTCAACTCCGTCTCAAACTCTCTCTTCTTCCTATATTTTAATTGCAAAATCTATCCTAAATCTTTCTCAAAATCTATTCTGCATATCCAAATATTATTATAAATACCCGTCTCAATATCAGAATAGGGGAGGTCGAATACCCAAATATTTAATAGAGAAAGATGAGCGAAATGAGTGACGGTTCAATCATTTGGGTCACAACATGAAGATGAAGCAGTTCTCGGACGACTTCTTAGTACACGTCCGAGTACGGGTGGATTTCGGTTCGATCGGAGGCGTGATATCCGAGGGTCGAGTTGCGGATTCCGGGCAATTAAATAAGTGTTTCTTACTTCTTCTTGTACCTAATTTATTGAATGAATTCGTTGATTAATTTAAGTACTGAAACCGTTGTTGTTTATTGCTAATCGTTCAGTTATTTGTATCCAATAATTTGCTCTGTCATTATTATAAGTTCCAATTTCAGTTTATAATTTGTTATCTTATTATGATTGGAATTGTTTACTTTTGCTAATTATATGATTCTGGCTTAGTTCGAGTTGTATAATACGTTTAGCAAATAATTTGAATTAATCTCTGCGAATTGGGGTTAGTTTATGTTAGGAGTAATATTTGGTCACTTAATCAATTAGGTAGTGACGACACTTTAATGGTTAAGTGGATTAATGACGTCTTCTTGGTTCAATAATGCTTCTAATCCGGTCTTTAGTAGGGTGTGACAAACTTACATCGGTCGGTTAGTATAGAATCGGTCTAGGCTTAGTTCAGGTCGGTTGTAATTAAGAGAAGATAGGGAGTTCTTGTTATCTTGAATTCCGCAGTTAATCTATAAACAAACTAGAGATTTGACGTAAACAAATATCGGTTGACATTCTAAAATTACCATAAGGAAAATGAGCTTAATCGGGTATTCAACTTCACTTTTAGACATTTGTATTTATTACTTTAGTTCAATTAAATCACCAATGAAACCCCCCTATCGTAAATATGTTAATAGCCGTAAATAATAGTATATATGTAAGTTAGTTAATAAATATTACTAGATAGTTAATTAGTTTTTCCAGTCTCTCCGTGGGATCGACCCTACTTATCCTTTACTATGTTTATATTTTTGAGGTTAAGATAGGTAAATAAATTGTTAATTTGTATGCGCAAACGACACGTATCACAAACTGACGACTACTATTAGTCGCCCGAGTTTTTTATACAAAATTTTCAGCAATGCTTCAGTCGCCAAATTGTTATTTCAGTCGCCAATTTGTCGACTACTTTTGTCAGTCGCCTTCTAATAGTCGCCCGAAATGAGAATTCTTGTAGTGTATTTAACTTGTTGAAATAGATAAAGGAACTTATCGATATAAGACACTTTTCTAAATGCCAAGTTAAAGTCTTCTATTCCACAATAGATTTTGATTTTAGTATACATGTTGCCCTCTTTCATCCAACATTAAAATCAAACCACTTCTTTCAAAAAGTTAATATGTATACGTCATTCACAATGAGTGATACGTCATTTACGTGGAAGATAATTTCTCCCACTGAATTTCATGTCTTTACATGACTTAACTCCCTCTGAACTTCATGTATTTACATGACTTTAACTCCCACTGAACTTCATGTCTATACATGACTTTTCGACAATTCGATTGAAACTCTTATTATATCTCATAATAGAAAAGTTCATCATAAATTCTTGGTAGATACCATAGGCTTGTGCCATGTACACATCCCATACCAAATCCGTATATGGACATGTGGTTTTGTTGTGTATCTTGTACACACCTACTATGAGGTATTTTACTGATGAGTTGGATCTAAGCATAGTTACGCATTAACTTAGCTTTCGCAAATATCTTCATGTCTATACATGCAACTATAATTGGACAAATCCAAATAAAACATCTTCATGTCTATAGAATGATTTATTATTGGACAACTCCAAATACATCATCTCTTTGCATAGATTCCATTTAGTTTTATAAGTCTCTTATGTTAGAAAATTGAATTTTAAAATTTCTAGGTACTTCCACTTCATAGATCATAATCTTATTCTATCAAGAATATTTTGTTTAGTCTTGTCACTAGTCTAAGGATTCACCTAAGAATACTTTCTTTTGGTTTCCTCACTAGCCTTGAGTCTAACCTAAGAACATTTTCTTTTGGTTTTCTCACTAGTTCCTAACTAGTTTTACGTTGTGGCTTATTTTCTCCCACTCTATCTTTAGAAAAATACAACTAATTTCTTTTACAATAGCCTTATGGGCCACAAACAATTTTGTACTCATACTCGTTAGGGAGGTAGAAGTATCACAACATGACCTTAACCGATATACTAAAGACTTTACTGTAAAGACATCGAATCTTAGCTTTGAGATAGAATAGTTCTATAAGCTAAAGAGGTGGACTCATATTCATGTCATTTACAATCTTTTTAAGTGGTTTTGGCCAATTGGTTTGGTAGATTCCCTACTTTGAGTTCAATAACTCAGTTTGACTTAACAATTGATCTTTCAAAAGTAGAATCAAATTCTTAGTTCTGAACTTATTATAATGATCCAATCATCATAATACTATATGATCAATTTAAGTATATACAATTTAGGTTATTTAAATGCAAGTTGTGTATAATGAGAAGATTTTAGAACAATAAAAGTTTCCACAAACCGAGTCACTTGGGTTGAAAACCAAGTCACTAAATATTCATTTACAACAATTGTTCTTGAAAATTAAAAACTTCCATGTCCAACAAGGAAATAAAAATGTTCTTAACAACCATAATAAAATCAAAAGGAGAGACAATCTCGAGGCGAAGCTTTCTTAGGTCTTCAACCATGGTGAGCTACTTCTAGCTTCCTTTGAAAAGTCTTCTTAGGCTTGCTTGTCCTGGCCCTTATCCTTGCTTGCATGCCCACAATAAAAGGGATAAGAATCACAACTTGTATCTTATACCAAAGTTGAGATCATAACATAATTGACAGGGATAAGTATTTACCTACTGGAAGAACCTTTCCAGCTTTGATATCTCTTAGATATTTAGGCCATTTCCTCTTCGAATGCCCTATGCCATTACAATAATGGAACTTGTCCTTGGTTGAGGCACCTTTCTTAGGTTTGGGTGAGCTATTCTCAATAGCTTTTCCCTTGCCTTTGTAGGTGGAGGGCTTCTTCTCCTTGCTAGCACTTTTCTTGAACTTCCCCTTACTCTTGCTATTGATGTTGAGTATATCCTTAGAGGTGCTAAAATTTTGATAAGTGAATATTTGTATGGTTTTAACCCCCATTGTAGCTCGGTTTTGTATGTTATTTGTGCTTTGTTAAGCCACTTTATGAGCTAATATCGTCTTCTAGGCGAATTCCTGTGTTCTAACCCGTTTTGTAGGGAAAGTGACGTTTCTACGCCCTTTTTCTATATTCCCGAGCATTTGCCTAGAACCCGACGATTTGAAGAAGCAAGCTTTACCAAGTGAAAGGCATTTCAAGGAGGTTCACTAATTCGAAAGAGAGAAGAAGCAAGGACGGTTTCGTAGTTGTCGGAAGATCAATCAATTAGGAGGAAGAATTCATCGCTTTACATCATATCCAAGCAACAAACCCGATTGTAGAAGTCAAGGGGGATGTTGGAAGTCAAGTCAAAGCAAAGGAAGATGAAGCGTTAGTCAATTGCTTCCAGAAGACGACTTACCCGATCGAGTAAGTGTGTACCCGATCGGGTATGTGTGCTGCTTCGTGCATTGCGGCTCCTTCATCCTATTTTTGACCTATGTGTTTAATGCCCGACCTCTTCTCCACGAAACCCTAATACTATAAATAGATGCTCTAGCCCCTCATATCAAATCATCCATCTTTTTATACTTCTCTTCTCTTCTCTTCATATACTTCTCTTTAGATTAGGAGGAGGGGGAACTAGCCTCCATTCTCTCATTTTCTTCTTCTTTAGTCTTTAGTTCTTAGTTTTATTTCTGTCCCTTAGTTTAGATTAATAAGGATTTCATCCTTTTAGTCTCCTTTGTGTGATTCAAGCGTTGCAATTCAAGGATCGTTTATTATATGCAAGGATTTTCTATTATTGTTATCATTGTCGACATATAGGTATTTCTATTTTATCCCTTGTTTAATGTTCTTACTGTTTTCCATTTGATTGTTATTTGCTTTACATATTGTCTTAGATTCATTTTATTACCGTTATAATTGTTTTTTCATTTCCTAGATTATCAATTAGCGTCGTTATTATCGCCATATAAAAAGTCAAAACCAAATAAACATGTCTATCCTAGTTTTCATTGTTAATATCATTTTAGACATAGATATAATCATGAGTGAGTAGTCATCCTTTCTAGGGTGTAGGGTAGCCATGTTAGATTGATTAAAAGATGTTAATTGGATAAAAGAAATTGTGCCTTTAAAACATTGTGTCTATGCATGTTTGGATTATAACAATAGTTAACGATTTTTAGCTAAAATCATTGACTAGTATGGAATTGTTTTCCAAGGTAGACATACGAGAATTGAATAGATAAAGCATGACATGGTAGATTAAGACCTAGTAAATCGCACTAAAATCCTGCTAGACCATCTGATCTATGATTGTAATGAACACACCATTCTTACGAACGCTCAATGAATTATTTGCATATCCTAAATCCAATTTCATCAATATATCAATCTACATGTGTGAACCTACTTCCCTAGATGCTTTTCATTACTTGCTTTACTATAATTTTTTTTTTTGTTTTTATTTATGCTTTATATTAGTTTAGATATCAAAAATCTCAAAACCCAGATAATCATTAGATAGAACTCAATTGCGAGACAATTCACATTCCATAGGAAACACCATCTCCCTGAGGATCGACCCCTACTTCCCTAATTACATTAATTTGTTATTAGCCTAGTCTGGGTAATTTATCTTTGTATTGGGCTTGCGACAGGCCCGGTCAAAATTTGGCTCCGTTGCCGGGGAGCACGGTTTAGTTTTCCTTTTCTTGTGATTTTTATCGCAATTAGTTTTATCTAGTCTTTAGGAATCCAAATTCCTTTAGACCTCTCTTGATTTTTCATCTTAGCTTTTCAATCTTATGCTCAGATCTTCTAGACTAGGGACCTCTAATTCTTTAGACCCCGAACTAGAAAGAACTCTGCGTAGGAGACGAAAGCTATTCAACGAAATTTCAAAAACTTCTGATACTTTAAGTTTAGACCATATTCGTGAGAAATACTCGGATATTTTATCTAACCTTGAAGGAGAAGAAGATCCCTTCACATATCCATTCACAAAAACCAATCAAATTTCAAACAACATTCCATCTTCACCTTCACATTAGGAAATGGTTCGACTTTCCGACTATTCCAAACCCACCGCAGAAACACTTCCAAGGGGTATTACTACACCCCAAATCAAAGCCCAAAACTTTGAAATCAAACCATCCTTCATCAACCTTATAGAAAGAAGCCAATTTAGTGGCAATGCCACAGAAGATCCCAACCTCCACATCCAAAACTTCTGTGACTATTGCTCCACTATCAGACAAACTGGAGTCACCCAAGGGCAAATTAGAGAGATGCTCTTCTCATTTTCTTTGAGGGGTAAGGCAAAGTTGTGGATACATAGCCTTGATAAGGTTACATTAGGCATAACCGATTGGGAGAGTTTAGCTCTTGCCTTCTACCAAAAGTACTTTCCCTCAGAGAAGACCGCTTTGTTGAGAAGTCAAATCACTGGTTTCCAACAAGGGGATGACGAGAGCCTATATGAAGCTTGGGAGAGGTACAAGGACTTGCAAAGATAATGTCCTCATCATGGGTTAGATTCATGGTTCCTTGCCATCACATTCTATAATGGATGTTATATAGAGTCCCGTCGAATCCTGGATTCTGCTAACAATGGAAGATTTGATCAAATCAATGTTGAAAATGCTCACACTACCATTGAATGCATGGCAATTCACGATTCTCAATATAGAAATTCCCGCTCCATACCATCGAAATCTAAGCAAGAAGACCCCGCAAACTTGAAGACCCCGCCCAAGTAGCCCTTCTCACACAAAAGCTAGAACAACTCCAATCCTTTACATTTCAACAGAGTGACAATGGTGTACGTAAACTTGAAGCCATAATGCTGCAATTAGCTCAAAGGCAAGACACCATGATAGCTCAATTCCAAGAGAGCGATCAAGCTAAGGATGCCGCCATCAAATTGTTGGAAGCTAAAATTTCCCAATTTACCTCTTTTAATACCCACCAGGAGCACGGGCAGCTACCTTCCCAATGTTACCAACCTCACGAAACTGTAAATGCCATTTCCTCGAGAAGTGGTAAGCATAATGACGAGCCCGTGGTTGTTAATGTTGAAGCTAAGGTGCCCATGTCAAAAGGGAAAGAGCCCGAGATTCTTATTGAGATCAAGGTCCCATTTCCCGAAAGATTAGCAAAGCACAAGGAGGAGGAAAAGTATGGTAAATTCCTTGACGTCGTTAAAAACTTAAAGGTAACAGTCCCTTTCCTTGAATTGCTTTCCGAAGTTCCTTCTTACTCCAAGTTTATGAAGGAAGTCCTCAACAAGAAGAGATCCTTCAATGAGACTAAGACCATAGCTTTCACTGAAGAGTGTAGTGGACTCTTGCAAAATAAGTCTCCACCAAAACTCAAGGACCATGGTAGTTATTCCATCCCTTGCACTATAGGCACATACACCATTGATAAGGCCCTTTGCAACCTAGGTGCTAGTGCAAGTGTCATGCCCTTTTCTATTTTTTAAAAACTCAACATGGGTGCTTTGAAATGCACTAATATTACTTTGCAAATGGCGGACCGTTCTCTAAAACAACCTATGGGTGTTTTAGAAGATGTGCCCGTCAAGGTTGGTAAGTTTTTCATTCCCGTTGACTTTCTAGTACTTGACATTGTCGAAGACTCTCAAATCCCAATCATTTTGGGAAAACCCTTTTTGCACACCACTGGTGCAGTTTTCGATGTCAAGAATGGGAAGTTGACACTAGAGATAGGAGATGACAAGGTGACCTTTAGTAAAAATGCCACCGTTAGGAGTCCTGTGGTAGAAGAACCTTGTTATGTGCTTAATGTTGATGACTCTTCTATTGTTTCTTCTATGCCTCGATCCTTACTGACGGATCCGGTGGAGGCACAGGTTAATGTTGATTCTCTTGCAGGTGAGCATACTAAAAGCACTACTGCTAAAAGTGCTAGAAGGGGCTATTCTCGGAAAAGCTTGGAATGGATGGAGAATGTAAAGAACGTTATGATGATGAGTTTGGATGATAGTGAGCTTAAAGATAAAGGATGATTTCAAAGAAAGAATTGGAGTCTAGCAAGACTTTTAAATTGCGCTTCTCGGGAGGCAACCCGTGTTCTTTTTCTTTTTGCATTTTTATTTTTATTCCTTTTTTCGTTGTTAGGATTTATTTTGCAGATGAAAGAGTTTTTGAAGAAAACCTATAAAGGCCTTCCTTGTCAAGTCCAAAAGACTAGCTTGGGGGAGTCCGCGCTGACTAGTAAGCTTCACTCTTCTTTCATTTTTGCTTTTTCCCATTAAGCATCTCATTGCATATTTTGTCTTTGTGCTCACATTGAGGACAATGTGACGTTTAGCTTGGGGGAGGGATTGCATTTTCCAATTTTGCATTTTAGTTTTGAATAAAAGAAAGAGAAGATTTTTGAGAAAATTTAAAATTTTTTGAACACAACTGAATGTTTTTCATGCTTTGCTTGCTTGTTTACTATGCTATCATGTTACATTTCCCAAACTTAGAGCTTTCAAAAGATAATGATTCAATATTCATTGAATTATGCATACATGGGGAAGTCTTGTACACAGTAGGCATAGAATGAATCTATAGATGAGTACGCTTGATCTTGACATTTGGCAAGTTACATATATTGTAAGGTAGAACCTCCTTAGGCTGGTACATCTATACGCAGTCTCATTTAGGTGTGTGTAGTTCTCCTTGTGATGTGTGTCATGTCAAAACGCATAAGTATGGTTCTCTTTTCATTCCTATAAGCATTGCATTCATGATTCACTAAGATTTGAAGCCTTTTTCACTTTGAATTACACCTCAAAATTAACGCCTTCATACAAATGCTTCACAAAATAATAGCTACATACAAAAACTGCTTACCTTTTGAGCTAGTAGTTAGACTATGGTGTATGGGTTCTCTTTTGAGAAGATTTTGTTCCTTAATGACAAAGTGAATTTGGAGAACGAAAAATATTCAAGAAGTGATGTTCAAAAGAAAAGAAAAGAAAAAAAAAGAAATATAAAAAGAAAAAAAATGAAAAAATCGAAAGAAAAAGAAGAAATAAAAGAAGAAGTTGTGAGTATCTCCTCAAAATGTCAAATCAATAGAAGGAGTTTACCCTTATGTTTCGTGTGTAATAAGCCAATTGTTACATATGGCTTCATCTTTTGTTTTGTGGGAAATTCACCGAAAGTTTGGATTGAGTAATCATTTATCATTGGTCAGTTGCTAGCTTAACTGTTTGTCCACCTTTCACCCATTTCCCAAAGCCTTCTTCATTTACTTTTTCGGCTTCTTTTCTATGTGCATTGTGATCTTTGACTTGTGTTTTGAATTGTTTACCATATTAGACTGCGGACACATTTTCATAAGTCGTAGATAGGTGAGTGTCTCAAACATTTACACATAAAGAAATCACCTTTTACATACATTGAGTATTCGAGTGTACCGTGAGAGTCCATTTGTCAAAAGATCATGCAAGAGCCGAAATTCTATAGTGAAATTCTTTGTGCTACGCCGTTATGTAAATCTCAGCCATGTTTATGTATCATTCT
This sequence comes from Heliosperma pusillum, assembly GCA_022085475.1. Lineage (NCBI taxonomy): Eukaryota > Viridiplantae > Streptophyta > Magnoliopsida > Caryophyllales > Caryophyllaceae > Heliosperma > Heliosperma pusillum. Next base: position 56,830 of record JAIUZE010046393.1, read on the forward strand.
TGCCCAAGTTGTTTTTGGGTTATGATTCATTATGTTTTCAAAGCTTTATGTTGAGATTTGTTTCTTGATGGTTGATGTGGTCGTTATACACCAAAAAGAAAACCTAAATCTACTAACTAAGAAGATAGCAGAAGTAGGGTCGATCTCCACAGGGAGGAAACTAACTAACTGTAATTTAAATCTGTCAGTAACAATCTGGGGGTTTGAAATTGTTTTAACTAACTAAAGAAGATTAAAGGAAGAGAAGTAAAAGATAGAAATAAATAAGAAATAAATCAGATAAGAGAGAAATATGCTAGGATTCGGTCTACTGCAGTATCAGCGTCAATGGGTCAACTAAGTCAGCCAATCTTATTAATGAGAAGAGCAATGGTTTTCTCCTCTCGGTCTCAAACCGCCCTAGGGATTTTCCTAATTAACTCTCGTCCTCTTAGGAGTCACCTATCAATTCTAAGCAAGCCTTCCCTTCCAATCTCTCGATCCAGGTCGGGGTTAACTACCTAGCCTAGTCTCCTGCGTGCACTCATTCGACTAAACCTCAATTAAATTGCTTAGACTGATTCTCACGACTAACTAAAATAATCTCTCCTAACATGCCTCTACTACAGTTTCCCTCATCCCAACATACAAGAGAATTAGCTACTCATATTATTAACGATGCTAACTAAGACGATTAAACATATGACGATAGACATAATAAAATCGCAATTAACAAGCATGACAATATTAAAGCAATAATTAAGAAGAATAAATAGTAATTAAGACTAAAGGTTAAGAGTAAAGAGAGAAAGAAGAAAGGAGTTTACAATCTTAGCAAATCCGGCGTAAAGAACAAATCCTACGTCGATAAACCTGAATGCAAACCAAAGATAAAGTTCAGAAACTAATGAAAGATTATTGCTAATGATTCCGAACCCTAATGGTTCTGAGTCCTAATGACTCCGAATCTCTATCCTGCTAATGACGACGAATAAGAGTTTATATAATGCAAAACACAACTCTTAAACCCTAATTAAGTTACGGACTTAAGGCCCATGATAGATTCTACTCGATCGAGGGAAATAACCACTCGATCGAGGACTTTATTGGAGGAAATCACTCGATCGAGTAACAATTCTACTCGATCGAGCAACTTTTCCGCAGCTACCACTCGATCGAGCACAGGACAGCTCGATCGAGGTCTTTTCTCTTCAACGCTCCTCGATCGACCAAATATATAATCGATCGAGGTCTTTTGGCCTATCGTGCAGTGTTGGACATGGCTCTTACCTTTTGGCTATGTCCTTGAACATACTTACTAACCTTAGTAATATTGGCAACTTGGGCCAAGGATAGCTCCTTCTTGTCTCAATAGGTGCTCCAATTCCAAGTACGAAAAACTATCAACTAAACATGCATTTCTAAATGTAAATAATAAGTAAAACGATAATTGTTCCTAACTATTACAACACAAAATCCAAAAAGATAGTCCAAATAAAATAGTCCAAATCATTGTCTAATAAGTGTAATAAAGAATGCATAAAGAAAAAGTAAAGAAAAAGACGGGTTGCCTCCCGACAAGCGCATTTTTAAGTCATGCTAGACTTTGTTTTGCTATCCCTCCTTAAGCCTTATGTAGGGATTTGAGCTCCTTGTAGTTGGATTCGTCCTTGAATTTTTCATTTACCTTTTGCCAACACCCATGGCAATCTTATTCTAAATATACTTCCGAAGCTTTGAAGGCCTCGAGGTCACCATCTCCAACGCTCAATACATTCCCCTTTTTATCAAAGGTGGCACTTGATCCATCTATTTCAAACGTGATATTTTCTCCTTGCACATCTATACAAGCCCCAACTGTATTTAGGAAGGGTCTTCCTAATATAATATAGTCGTGTCTTTCTTTCTTTGAAAATATGACATAAAAATCAACGCGAATAAGGAAGTATCCAATTCGTATTGGGACATCTTCCACAATTCCTGCTGGAGTATGTATAGATCCATCGGCTAGTTGAAGGCTAGTATTAGTAATCTTCATTTGTATTGGACAATGGTCATGACAGAAGGAAAAAGGCATGACGCTAATAGCGGCTCCTAAATCACACAATACATTTTTGACCTTATGAAGACTCATTGTGAAAGAAATTTTAAAACAACCTGAATCCTTAAGTTTTGAAGGAATGATAACCTTCCCTTCTTCAAAGGTAGGTTCCTTGGAGTTCTTGGTTGCTTCTTTTTCTCTAGATGTCTTGCCAATCCTTGCCTCTAATTTTGAAAAAGCTTCGTTTGTTTCCAAAGTTGCTTCTCCAATTCTTTCTTCTAATTTCCCTTGAGCTTTTATCAATGTCATGATCAAAGCTTCGAGACGGGATGTCTCCTCATGTGTAGGGACTTTGGTTGGTCTGGCTAGTGTTGGATTGTTGCAAAGTTCATGGGGTAACCTAAAGATGGGCTCCTTACTCTTTCCATACCCAAGAGGATGATCACAAGGTTTCTCACTAATCATGTCAATTGTGACAATCGATGGTTCTTCACTCCCTTGGGTGTTTTGACTAGAACTCGATGGGGTCAACTCCTCTACTCTCTTTTGGAGAGACAAAATGGTTGATTTGAGTGAGTTTAAGCTAGAAAAGAAGTATAAGTACATATTATGTTGGGCTTGGGAACTTCCCTTAACTTGACATCTACTTTAGCTATAAATTGATCATTTTGAAAGGATGAGTGTGGAATTGTATGAGGTGTATTAGTGGGTTGAGTTTGGCAAAATTGTGGGTGAAAAAGGTTTAAGGGTGTGAGTTTGTTCCCACATCGTTGAGGTACATGCCCTATTTCACCTCAATGTTCACAAGGTGTTGTTAGTGAGGTAAATGGGTTGAAAACTTTTGGGCGGTATAAAGTGCTTTTTTGGGGTGGTTTCTTTTGGTTGACAGGACAGGCTAAGGAAATGGTAGTGCCAACATCATTTGAAGTTTCCACTCGACTTTTATGTCGCTCTCCCCCATTAGTTTGTGAACCTTCCCCACTTTCTTTTTGTGAATTAATTGATAGGTTTGACATAGTGGTTCTAAACCTACGGTGAAAAGCGATGACAATCTCTTCCCACTCCATTGGTCTTGTGGCTTCCTTTAAACGACGGGTTAACCACCATTTAGCTTCTCCCTTTAGTGATAAAGGAAAGAGAGTTTCTCTAATTTGGTTTTGGGTGATTCCCTCCCTCATAAAGGTTTGACACAATTCACAAAAGGATTGGATATAGTGAGACGGGTTTTCATTTGGTTTACCACTAAATTGGTTACCCTCAATGAGAGTAATCAAAGTCATATGGACCCTTAGGATCCCACTAGCGAGCTCAAAAACCCGGTACCTTGGATCTTCCCTTGTTAGTACCATTTTTGTCAACCTACAAGAAAAACACAAAAAGGAAAGTAAGTAACGATTTAGGTACGGTAGCACCTAAAAATGGTAGAATTTTTAAACAAAAACCAACAATTCATAGATAAACAAAACCGTGCTCCCCGGCAACGGCGCCAAAATTTGATCGGTTATGTCGCGGTCCCGATACAAAAATATTACCCACACTTAGGCTAACAACATAAGGAATGTAATTAGGGAAGTAGGGTGTCGATCCTAAGGGAGTACGTGTTAACTATGAATTGCTATGGAGTGATTTTCATTTAAGTTCGAGTCATTTGAGGTGTTTGTCCTAAACTACTAACATAAAATAAAATGACAAGTATGTAAATGACAAGTATGTAAATGACAATATTTAAATGACAAGTATGTAAATGACGATATTTAAAACTCGAAGCAGACAACTTACCCGATCGGGTTGTCACGGATCCGATCGGGGAAGTGTGCTGATCCAAATAACAATATTGAAAAGCTATCTAACTAAACTAATAGACTAGCTAATAACAATATAGTAAACTATCTAAGAACAATAATAAAATGACGATAAATTAAACTAACTAAACAACAATAAAATAAACTATCTAAAACGGTAAAGTAAACTATCTAATCAAATTGATATAGTGAAAGAGAAATACAAGTCAAATGATTTAAAAGTTTTATTGATACCAACATTAGAATTATTATGATTGTCTAAGCCTTGTAGCGGTATATTCCTCTCGGATTCGTACCGACTTTTTAATGGGTCCTAACGTCCTCTCAGCATGGTTAGGTCACTAAACCCCTATTGGTAGTCCTAACTCCCATCCCAACTCTCGTTACAAAGACGGAAATTGACTAATACAAACAATTGTTCATGGCCACTAAACAAAGTTATAGAATTTGACACAACCAAAGGAAGAAACAACTAGATGGTTCTATTGGTATCTACTCCTCTTTTAATTCATTTAACTAGTAAATCATTTCAATATTACAATTCTATTTATTGTATTTACACAATGATAACCTTACAATGTTATATCTAATTTATGTGATTAAGTAAATTAATAGGAAAAAGATGTAGGAAATTAAACTATGAAATATAAATACTAAAGTGATTAAGGTGATTATACTAGTAATGATTCTAATGATGAATTTCATGATTATATGATTAGGTAAAATGCGAGATGACATGTTAAACGATATTTCAGTTTTGATTAGATTACTTTTAGATGAGCTTCCTAACAACAATAATATGAAAACAATACTAATTAGATCAAAGTTCATGATGATAAAAACTGCATAAGTGAAGGATAGAGAATTACCGAAATTGGAATGCAAATTATGTAGGAAATAAAGTAAAGAACAATTATCCAACCTAATAACAAAAGCTTATAAAAACAGTAGAGAAGTACTTAAAATTGCATAAACTATAATCTAAAACTTGTATGAAAGAAGTAAACTATGAAATGTGTTATTGTATGAAAAGTATGCTAATTGTGTAAGAAGTTGTGTGTACTTGTGTGCTAATTGTTGTATGATTGTATGAGGTGATCCTTGGCTTTTATAGGGCTGCATAGCTGATGCATTTCGTCCAAATTCATACCCTAGACAAAGCCTTTAATCACTCATTTAAGTTTGGTAGAAGAAGAGGCAAGAGACGTCTCAGCAGCAAACATACCCGATCGGGTATGTAGTAAATCCGATCGGGTATGTATCCCAGATGGATTTTTCCGTCTTTTCCAATTTCGTCTTTGGGCACGGAATCCTATGCCTTGGTCTTGGCCAATGTAATACGTAATTGGGCATGGGCTAGTCCTCCTTTGACTTGGGTTGATGCTCTCCTTTAAGAAACAAAGCCAAAGTCCAAGATAAGTCCATTCGAGGAAGGATGTAGCGGAATCGTAGTAAAATCGTGAAATTGCTATCATCGGTTCCTTGAAAACTCGTATTCTAGTTCCTTTGCTCCAAATATTAAGAAAATATAGCAAAACCGCTTCATTTCCTATAAAACGAGACAAAGCACGCAAAACAACTAGAATAGCAGTATTAGCTCGTTAATCACTTAACAAAGTGCATAAATCATATAGAAATCGAGCTAAAACGGGGGATAAATTAGTACAAAATATGAATTTGTGTATGAAAGTATGAAAGTATGAAAAAGATATATGAAAAGTATGAATTCTATATAAAGATATGATAAAGATATGATAATTGTGTGAGATGATCCTTGCCTTTTATAGGGCTGCATGGCTGCTGCATCGTCCAAATTCATACCCTAGACAAAGCCTTTAATCACTCATTTAAGCTTGGTAGAGGACGAGCCAAGAAACGCCTCAGCCGCAAACATACCTGATCGGGTATGTGGTAATCTGATCGGGTATGTAACCCAGATGGATTTTTCCGTCTTTTCCAATTTCGTCTTTGGGCACGAAATCCTATGCCTTGGTCTTGGTCAAGGTAACACGTAATTGGGCTTGGGCTAGTCCTCCTTTGACTTGGGTTGATGTTTTCCCTTGAGAAACAAAGTCAAAGTCCACATTGAGTCCACTCGAGGAAGGATGTAGCGGAATCGTAGTCAAATCGTGAAATGGCTATCATCGGTTCCTTGAAAACTCGTATTCTAGTGCCTTTGCTCCATAAAGTAAGAAAATATAGCAAAAACGCTTCATTTCCTATAAAACGAGTCAAAACACGCAAAACAACTAGAATAGCAATATTAGCTCGTTAATCACTTCACAAAGTGCATAAATCGTATAGAAATCGAGCTAAAACCGGGGATAAATCAATACAAAATATCACTTATCAGTAAGTCCACCATTTTAAGTTGAGTCCCTAAGTTCTATTAAACACCATTGGATCAAATAAATCAATGGTCAAGATTAAAACAAAATAGAAAACCTACCTATAAAAGGAATACAAACCGTAACTACTCACCCACTTTTCAGTTTTCAATCTCTCTCATCTCACTCTCTCTATTTACCCAAAAGAAAAAAAAATCCTCCTACCACCAACCTCATGCCGCTGACGGCACCACCAAGGCCTCCTCCCTCCTCACTCGGCCGCCTATCTCCTTGCTCCTTCCTCCTTTCTCCCGCATCGGCGTCCTCCTTCTCCCTCCTCACTCTCGGCCAACGTCCTCCTCACGTCACTCATACCGGCCACTATTTTCGGTCAAAAAATAACCCCCAACCAGCCACCCTCTATCCGCCTTCTGTCTGTCCTTTCTCCGCCGTGCTTGTCCTCCTTGTCGTCCTCTGTCGCCGCCACATTTGGTGGTGGTTGGGTATTGATGAGGGAAGTGGTGGTGGTTGGGGTTTCTTTTAAATATATTTTTTCTAGATCTACTTCAGATATAACTTTTATTTTAGTTTTTTTTTTGTTGAGGTGAGTCGGTGACGATCGCCGTCAGGTTTACTTCTCTTTTTTTTTTTCCATCTCTTTTTTTTTGTCGAGTGTTGGTAGTTGATGGTGGGGGCAATGGTGGTTGTTGGTAGTTGGTGCTGTGTATGACTACAAATACATGAGTAAAGCTAATGTGTTCTCTCATGGCTCACGAGCATCTGCTCGACTAGCCTGATGAGGATTCCAGCAAAGGTAAAACTGGAGCTTTGCAAGCCAGTGACAGTGAAGACGATATAGAAGATAAGATTGTCTTGATTGTAAGGCGTTTTAAAAAGAACTTGTTTAAAGGAAACCAATCCATGTTTAACAACAACAAACCATTTAACAAAAAGCCTAATGACTTAAAACCCTCATTTACCAATAAGGGATGCTTTAAATGTGGCGAGACAGACTTCATGATCAAAGATTGTCCCACATGGAAGACGATTAAAAAAAAAGCTAAACGGAACAAGACCAAATGGGAATTCAAGCAAGTCATGCTAGCATCATGCTGACGAGATCTCGACACTGAAGATGACAAAGAATCTGATGATGTGGAAGCCGCAAATCACTGTCTTAGCAACATCTGTCTTGACCTAATGACTGGCAGTGATGATGAGTCTAGCAAGTCAAGATCAGAATTTTTCTTGATAGGAGAATCAAGTTTAGACAACGAAACTGACGAGGTTACTTTGAGCAAACCCTTGATCAATGTCGTGAGCAAAGTCTTGAAATAAATGAATTGAAAGTGAAAATCCTTGACATTGCCAAAGAGAATCAACTTTTAAAAGCCAAAACAAGAGAGTTGAATTCTAAATTTATGGTTAATTTAGCCACAACATCCGAATCCACTAATGCTGAGAAAATAGTTCTTGAGTCTAAAGTTATAGCTAATGAAGCTATAACCTCAGAGTCAAAACTCAACATTAAACATCTTGAGGCCAAGGTTATAGCTAATGAAGCTATAACCTTAGAGTTGAGAAAAGCTAATGAACTTCTTAACACTGAGATAAAATCTATGGATATTAAAATCTCGTAACAAAAGAAGTTAGGAGGAAGACCACTACACAAAAGCATTGTTCGAGCCATATTGTCTAAGGTTCTATTTATACGTTCAACTACACCGTTTTGTTGTGGGGTTCGTGGTGTAGAGAAGTTATGCCCTACACCATTTTCCCTTCAATATTCTATGAAAGTTTGATTGTCAAATTCGGTGCCATGATCCGTACGAATTGAAACAAGATTAGACTTGGATTTTTTTTAACGAGTTTAATAAGACAATCAAACTCATCAAAAGTCTCATCTTTAGAATGCAAGAATAAAGGCCAAACATACCTCGAATAATCCTCAACTAGAACGAAGACATATATGGATCCTCCTATACTTCTTACATTCATTGGGCCACAAAGATCCATATGTACAAGTTCTAGGACATGATTCGTGCTTACTAATCTTTTAGATTTTAAAGATGATCTCACATTCTTGCATCGAGCACTATTGTCACACTTCTTCTCTAGATCAAACTTGATTTTAGGCAAGCGTTCAACCAAGTCCCATATTTTTAGCTTATTCAAGATAGGGGAGCTAATTAGGGGTGTTCACCGGTCCAAACCCGTACCAGACCGGATGATCACTTTTCCCAAGACCGGAGACCGGACCAGTCAAGAGGGGACCCAGATCGGACCGGACCAGAACCCTTAAGATCCAGTTTTTTCTGGGTTTGGAACGGAACGGTCTAATTTTTAAAGGGAAAATTGAAATTTGTTTTAGGGTGGACCGGACCGGAGACCGGCCACCATATTTTTTTGAACCCGAAGACCGAACCGGTCCGGGTCGGTTCGGACCACTTTTTTAACACCCCTAGAGCTAATGTGACCAAATCTCTTGTGCCATAAACAAGGATCATCTAACGTTACTTTCATGCATGTAAAAGAGTTATTAGAAACATCATTCTAATAAATCTTATCAACATTTCGTTTACGATGTCCTTCAAGTATAACCTTACTCGTACCTTCAATTATGATGCGACAAATATCTGAATGAAAATTAGCCTTGTTACCTTTGTCATATAATTAAGAGATAGTAAGTAGGTTATGCTTGAGACCATCAACTAAATACACATCACTAATTGAATAAGAGGAAGATATACCAATTTTATCAACACCGATGACTTTTCCTTTCTTATTGTCTCCGAAAGTGACCTTACCTCCATAAAAAAGTTCAAGTAAAAGAAATAGATTCTTATTTCCGGTCATGTGCCTTGAGCATCCACTATCAAGGTACCAAGAGCTAATTTCTTTCACAACCTCCTCGTCATTTTTGCTATCCGAGTGTTATTCTCCTGTCTAGCAGAATTCTGATCTTCAGTTGTTGCTCTCATTATCACTGTTAGTAATTAGATCAAAAATAATGTTACTTAGACAGAGATTTGTGACCTCTTCATCATCAGATTCTTTGTCATCTTCAGTGTCTAGCTCTCCCTAGCATGATGCTAGCATGACTTACTTGAATTCGCTTTAAGTCTTGCTCCGTTTTTCATTGTCTTTAATCGTCTTCCATGTGGGACAGACTTTGATCATGTGGTATGTCTCGCCGCATTTGAAACATTCTTTATTGGTGAAAGAAGGTTTGGACTCATTAGGCTTTTTGTTGAAGGTTTTATTGGTGTTGATTTTTGATTTCTTTCCTTTAAATAGATTCGTTCTAAAACGCTTTGCAAACAAGACGGTTTCATCTTCTATATCCTCTTCAACATATCTTGCCTGCAAAGCTGTACCTTTACCTTTGCCATGAGGGAACCTATTAGTTCTTCGTAGGTTAGAAGAGTGAGATCTCTTGCTTCTTCAATCGCAGTCACCATGGATGTCCATCTCTTACAGAGACTCCTAAGAACGTTTCTTATGATATCCTCAGAGTCGAATATTCTCCAAAGATTTCGGAGTTCATTCGTTATGCTTGAAAAACGTGCCGACATACTATTGATTGATTCGTTCTTATGCTTTGGATGAGTACATCAATCCTATGCTTTTTCACCAGGGCATTACTTTCGTATGCAAGTTCAAGACCATCCCATATTTCCTTGGTCGTACTACAAGATGAGAATCTATCAAACTCAATATTCTTCTCCAATAACGTTTTTCTCAATAATAATTCACGAGTATAATGCGGGTTTTCAAAAATAAGATTTTTGCAAAATAAAGATTTTACTTGAAAATATTAAGCACATTTGCAAAAGAAGAATTCTAGTATGAAAAACTTCGCTTTAAATGCACGGGAAGCATGGGTATTTATCGTAGATAGGCAAACTAAGTTTTTATTAGAAACCCTAGATCTAGTCGTGGCCTTCCTTGAGCAACAAGAAAGATATTAGGTTAAATTCAAAACCCTAATATCCTTTGTGCCTTTCTTGTGAAATAAGAAATATATTTAAGTTTACAACTTACTTAAACCCTGATTGAACCTATAGGCTATTCACAAGTGGCGCGGCTCATAAGCCTTGACCACGTGAAACCCTAGTCCCTTGTTGAGCTTTAGTAAACTATGTGACAACCCTCGCGAATGCGTAAATAATAAACAAACAAGCATGTGAATTATATTGCGGAAATAGGTAGTTTTTAAAAACTTTTATACATGCAAGTTAAATAAAACGAGGAGTGTCAAAATATTACAACTAAGTGCGAAAAATAACAAAGAGACGGAGTCTCTCAAAATGTTAACAAAGAACAAGTGTTTAGCAAATAAGCTAAAATCGTCTAGAGGTTAATCTTCCAGGGACAACGCCCGCTAGCTCACACCCCGAACACCAAAATATCATATCCAAAGAGTCAATCCATGCAAGCAACCTGTTCATTCATGAAAAACCTGAACGCCACAGTCAGTGGGGAGTAACTCCGGGTTCTCCCAGCCATATCACCTTTAACGTACATATAAGGAAATACAAAAGTAAAATCATGCATATATAGATATACATGTGAGTTGTGATAAGAATAAATAGGCAATTCTATAGATAATGATAAGAACATAAGAGGCACAATCCGAATCCATCATGATATTCAAAGACTCGGGGAAGACACTCTTAGGCAACCGAATACGCTCACTAGGGCTTACATCTCACCGTTAGCGGTATAAGATTGATAAGATTGAGCATCGACAGACAAACCAGTCAAGTCATGCGATGATTACACAAAATCCCTCCACATATTATCATCCATTCACGAATCAAGACCTTGACGGTGTCAAGTCATGCAATGACCATGAATACAATCATGAAATCACACATTCAAAGACAACGACACAAAGACGACCTTTCTCACGGTAAATGAAACGCACTAGCATCGTGTACACGGCAAGTATGATTAAAAGGCATCCACGGGATAAGCATTTCCCTGTAACGCATACACGATCACATTTCGTATATGTTCACTAATTTCCTCCGGTAGGACGACGATAATAATACGGTCCTAGTATAAATCTGGCCAGAATCCCGGAATCGCATTTTCCAGTTCGACATGCGATAAACGTTTCGCATCCAAGACTCGGTCAATCATATGACGCCGAGTACCCCAAATTCGGTAGCAAACATTCACGAAAGAGGCGGAAAAGAGCTCTAGCCACATAACAAGCGGTACGCTACATGCAAATAACCCCACCTCGCAAGTATACAACATTTGACGGCCGGGTCGAACAACGCATTGCGTTCAACTCCCAACAACGTCGTCATATGCCCACTAACACATGCATTTAAGCAGTAGGATACCTCTCCGTTCCGACATTCCAGCCTTACGAACGGGAAGGTAGCCAAGGGAATGAGAATACAAAGCACAATACAATATAGTGCTCAAACCGACTCATTTGTAAAAACCGACTCAAAGTGGGAACATATCGAAAACCGTCACAAAATACGTGATACATGCGAAAGAGATATCATATATTCGAAACATGAATATTATAAGACATTACATAAAATTATACGATAAACGGATCATGCGAACTATTATAAATCACGAATTTTAGAAAATAAAGGAAATGCATACAGCCGTGTTCCAGGCCGGGCAGAAGACCGGCGGCCGGTGGGCCGGCTCAGAACACAGGGTAAAATCCAAAAACAGAGGAAAAAGGGGTCTGGGCCGGTCAGTCGACCGGCGGCCGGTCGACCGGCTCAGAGCACCATACCAAAAATATATCTTCACTCACTGATGTGTTCCAGGCCGGTGGAGGGACCGGTGGCCGGTGGGCCGGCCTGGAGCACCATATCATGCAAAATCCAAACTTTCAAAGGTGTTTCTGGAGTGTTCCCAGCCGGTTGGCAGACCGGCGGCCGGTCGACCGGCCAGGAACCCCAGTTCATCCGTGAGCTCCCTTTTCATTTTCAATCCATTTCAATTCTCATAAATCACTACTAATAATCATCAACAATCAATATATACCATCAATATTCATCACATAACATCATTTACTAATCATAGCATGAATCCTAATCTTCCTAATCGTAATCTAATACGATTTTCTAGCATATAAACATGTAAAACACGTAAGTAATACCGAGTAACCCTTCACCGTTACCTTTACGCGTCTTTAAACGGTTACTAAGCTTTCCTAGTCTCCACCTATATACAATTAGATAATAAAAGATGAATATAATTCACCTAGAGAAAGACGGATAATTTAAAAAGCGAGAAAGACGGTAATTTTATTACCAATACGGATAGAGGAAGGTAAGAGGGAAGGAATAAGACGAACTTACGCGAATTCCGCCGAGTAACGAAGAAGTTACGTCAATTCTAAGCTTGAAATCAAAGAGGGAAAATGAGATTTCTTAGAGAGGAAGGAAGTGTGTTTGATTTTGTGTTTAATGAAGAATTAGGTTAAGGAAGGGAGTTGTGTGAGATGTGTAGGAAAAGTCAAAGACGATTTCCAAAGTCCAGAAAAGTCAAACTAGACTGAAGACGGCTTTTTCATGAAATCTCGTAGAAATTCCAAATACGACCTCGGAAATTCAAAATTCGACTCGGAACTTAAAAAGCTAATTTAAAACTTAAAATTACTGAGACGATTTCGTAAAATATTTCTACTAGAAAAATAGGGTACATTTGCGGGTGTTACAAACTAAGTTAGGGTTTAGTCTTAAAGATATATGAAAACCCTCGATAGCATGACAACTCATAAGTTGTTTTACTAATCAATAGAGAAATCATATTAATATTCAAACTAAATAAATTTAAAACTTAATCTACTATAAATCTTTTCTTTAAAAGTATTATTTAAAAACTATATTCAAAAACCGTTTAGAAGAATTAAAACAGCCGCCCTATATTCGCAACTCCAAAGTTATAGTAAGTTCACCGATAACTTTGGGATTGGTAAGTAAAGTTATATTTAAAACAACTATAAATCTACTTCCTAAAATTACTATATGAAATTACCGTTATTGAACAACGGCCTATACTACAAAATCTTCCTCTTTAAAATTCGTCTTTGATCTTGAGCTTGATAATCACCAAAGTTATAGTAGAAACACCTATAACTTTACTTCAGCAGTTCCAAAGTTATAATATAATGACCTATAACTTTGCTTCACCTTTGCTTCACAAATCATAAAGGCTATAGCTAAACTAGCTATAACTCTAGGTGCCAAACCATGATTAATCTAATCAAGACTAAACAAACGATTACAAGCACAAGCATATATATTATACAAACAAACATGTCAATATCAAAACATAATAATATAACTATATAGTTCAACACCAGCCAATGATTTCTATTTGCTTATGAGTGAGCGCTTCTACTATTAGCAGGCTTGTTCGAAAGCTAGGCCTCATGGTAGACCTCCCACCAAGACCCGATCCTTGTCGACCTCGTCTACTTATCAACCCATGGAGCCTCACCAGTGTGTGTGGCAGGAGTCGTCTCAGTCTTGGTCTGAGCCGCCTTCGCATGCATGGTCTCATGAGCCTTTGCAGGTTTGGTTCCCTTCCTGGGACCAGTTCTAGCCAACCTCTAAGGATTGGACCCAGCCGCCTTCTAAGTCGTGGTCTCAGAAGACATCATTGTGGACTCGAGAGTCTTCTCCGGCATTCTCCAGGAGCAGCACGTGACGTGGTCTTAAAGGATAGATGCACCTTCTTCTCCTCCGATGCAATCACTTGCACCAACGCAATATGATGAGCCGACATATGGAAGTAGTTATACTCTATATGCTCCGATGTATGACTTTTCCTCGTATTAGGCTGAGCTGATATCGCGTATTAATCATGACCTAGTCACGAGAACATGGAGGAGCATATGTCAACATTGGGGATTGGAAATGAGCTCCACCAGCCGAGTTGGTGGGGAGGCCCGGGAGATGACACGAGAGTGTTCCTTTATTATGGCATTGAGCTTTAGTCTTGTGGTTCTACCATTGCTAATGACCGAAGATATAATTTAAGACAATTATGGATGCTTGATTTTATGTTGGACGTGTTATGGGATTTAAGAACTGGATATGAATGTAGTTTAGTCTTGCGGGTATCTGCCTTATATCTAGAGTGATAGATTGCGCTTTGTTAGATGCGATCAGAAATTTTGTCATTTTTCAAGCAACAAAAGTTCTTTCTCGGGGGTCCTCGGTTGAGTGCCATGCTGACCCGATCGAGTAAGCCGTACTCGGTTGAGTGGATTTGGAACTCAACCATGTATGGCAAACTTGGCCGATTGGGTCGTGAACTCGATCGAGGAGTAGGCGAATTCGACAAAGTATAAAGCGCAGTTGACCGAGTCTGTGTTGTGTATGCTTTGATTGGGTTCCTTATCTTCCATTCTTGTAATTTTCTTAGTAAAATAAGTGTATAATGGCATATTTATGTTACAATGGTTATAGCTATAATTGTACCTATATGCATCCGAGGGTGAACTTCGAGGACTAATTTCTCTTTTAAGGAGGTGAGGAATTAGGAGAGTACGTGTTGATTTTACATATTTAAAGTGATGCATGTTAGTTGTATATTTAAAATTCATGGCATATTTAATGCAAGTGATTATATATTAAGCTCGACATACGTAATTGCATATTATTTTAATCGTGGTATGAATGTGGAAAGTAAAATGTAAAATGTGATGTAAGAGTATTATGGCAAATCATATTGTATTTTAGAGGTCATGTGGTTGAATCCTATGTTTTTATTATTTTTGACGACTCGGTTATATGGCGAGAAAGTTAACTTGGAAAGTTATACGTTATTTGGTGACGATATATGGATTGCTTCAACAATGTAATAATTATCTTGGAAGTAGTAGAATACAAATGAAAATGCGTGATTACAATGAATAAGTTAATGCATGTGTTTATGTACGTGAAAACTGTAACTTGTATGTTATGGTCGTATACTGTCGTCGGATCGTCTTCGTATAGGTTCAGGGTTAACTTCGGGGACAAAGATCTTTTTAAAGGGGGGATATTGTAATACTTATTTCTTCCATTCGTCTTGCGTCTATCGAATTTCTGCCCGCCTTAATAGTCGAATTCTTGCAACTTTAAATTGGGAGACGAGTAAGCTTGTTGTAATACTCCGTATTATTATGTGTGGGGACTCGGCCGAGTAGGGCTTACTCGACCAAGTACATGGTGTACTCGGTCGAGTAGGTACATCCTACTCGACCGAGTGGATTTGGCTGGCAACTTTTATGTGATTCTGATCTTGTTTACTAGGACGAGTGACTTAGGCTGTAACACCCGCAAATGTACCCTATTTTTCTAGTAGAAATATTTTACGGATACTTTTCAGTAATTTTAAGTTTTAAATTATCTTTTTAAGTTCCGAGTCGAATTTCGAATTTCCGAGTTCGTATTTGGAATTTCTGCGAGATTTCATGAAAATGTCGTCTTCAGTCTAGTTTGACTTTTCTTGACTTTGGTAATCGCCTTTGACTTTTTCTCTACACATCTCACACAACTCCCTTCCTTAACCTAAAATCTCATTAAACACAAAATCAAACTTAGTTTTCTTCTTCCTTAAGAAATCAATTTCCCTCTTTGATTTCCATCTTAGATTTGGCGTAGTTTCTTCGTTACTCGATAGAATTTACGTAAGTCTATCTTATTCTTCCTCCCGTACCTTCCTCTATCAGTATTGATAATAAAATTATCGTCTTTCTCGCTTTTTAAGCATTCCGTCTTTCTCAAGATGAACTTTATTCATCTTTTTACGATCTAATAGTAGGTGGCGACCTCCAAGATCCCGACAAGGATTATTTCCTTATAGAGGAGGAGCTTGACGATCATTAGAGACGCTAGAAGGTAACGGTGAAGGGTTACTCGGTATTACTTACGTGTTTTACATGGTTATATGCTAGAAAATCGTATTAGAATACGATTAGGAAGATTAGAAACCATGCTATGATTAGTAAATGATGTTATATGATGAATATTGATGATATATAATGATTGTTGATGATTATTTGAAGTATATATGAGAATTGAAATGATTTGGAAATGAATTGGTTAAGTATAAGAGGTTCTCGGGTGATAAGAGGTTCTCGGGTGAACTGGGGTTCCTGGCCGGTCGACCGGCCGCCGGTCTACCAACCGGCTGGGAACACTCCAGAAACACCTTTGAAGTTTTGGATTTTTATGAAGGGGAGCTCTGTGCCGGTCGACCGGCCGCCGGTCTACCGACCGGCCCAGACCTCTTTCCTCTGTTTTTGGGTTTTTGCCTGTATTCTGAGCCGGCCCACCGGCCGCCGGTCTGTTGCCCGGCCTGGAACACGGCTGTACATTTTTCCTTCAACTTCTAAAACTCGTAAATTATAATAGTTCGCATGATCGGTTTACCGTATAATTTTACGTAATGTCTTATAATATTCACGTATTGGATATATGATATCTCTTTCGCATGTATCACATGTTTTGTGACGGTTTTTGGTATGTTCCCACTTTGAGTCGGTTTTTACAAATGAGTCGGTTTGAGCACTATTTTGTCTTGTGCTTTGTATTCTCATTCCCTTTGCTACCTTCCCGTTCGTAAGGCTGGAATGTCGGAACGGAGAGGTATCCTACTGCTTAAATGCATGTGTTAGTGGGCATATGACGACGTTGTTGGGAGTTGAACGCGATGCGTTGATCGACCCGGCCGTCAAATGTTGTATACTTGCGAGGTGGTGTTATTTGCATGTAGCGTACCGCATGTTATGAGGCTTGAGCTGTTTTTCCGCCTCGTTCGTGAATTGATCTACCGAATTTGGGGTACTCGGCATATATATTGTAAGCCCGAGTCTTGGATGCGAAATGTCATCGCGTGTCGAATCGGAACATGATTTATTCCGAGAGTCTGGCCAGGTTTAGACTAGGACCGTATTATTATCGTCGTCCTACCAGGAGGAAATTAGTCTACCTATACGAAATGTCATCGTATATGGGTTGAGGGAAATGTCATCCGTGAACGCCTTTTAATCATACTTGCCATGTACACGATGCTAGTGCGTTTCATTTACCGTGAGAAGGGTCGTCTTTGGGTCGTTGTCTTTGAATGCGTGATTTCATGATTTTATTCATGGTCATTGCATGACTTGACACCGTCAAGGTATTGGTTCGTGAATGGATGATAATATGTTGTATTTATTGTGATCATCGCATGACTTGACGTGGTTTGTCTGTCGAGTCTCAATCTTATCAATCTTCTACCGCTAACGGTGAGATGTAAGCCCTAGTGAGCGTATTCGATTGCCTAAGAGTGTCTTTCCCAAGTCTTTGAATATCATGATGGATTCGGATTTGTGCCTCTTATGTTCTTATCATTATCTATAGAATTGCCTATCTATTCTTATCACAACTCACATGTATATATATATGCATGCTTTCCTTTCGTATTACCTTATGTGTACGTTTGATGTAATATGGCTGGGAGAACCCGGAGTTACTCCCCACTGACTGTGGCATTCATGTTTTTCATGGATGAACAGGTTGCTTGCTATGGATGACTTTTTGGATACGATATTTTGGGGTTCGGGTGTGAGCTAGCGGGCGTTGTCCCTGGAAGTTCACCTCTAGACGATAGTAGCTAGTTTTTGTTAAACACTTGTTCTTTGCTAACATTTTAAGAGACCCCGTCTCTTTGTTGTATATTTCCGAGTTTAGTTTATTATATTTGACACTCCTCGTTTTATTTACAATGCATGTATAAAAGTTTTTAAAATACCGTATTTCCGCATATCTTTTCACATGCTGGTATGTTTTATCTTTCCGCATTCGCGAGGGTTGTCACAGTTGGTATCAGAGCTTTGATCGCTCCCGACGCACACACGTGAACCCTAACTTAAACTACTTGACCATGAGAATAATAAATGAGAGAGTTGGGTAGAGGTTAAGGACTTTACTTGGTAGTCTATTTGTTTATGCTAATTGATAGGAGTAACTTAATTTGTTTTTGGATTCTTATGAAGATGGTTAGACCGAGTTTAGCTGAGAATATTATGATGGAAGCTCTTACTCAAGTGCTGAAAAATCAGCAAGATGCCGCTTTAGCTAATGCCAACCAAGTTCCCCCTAGAAGGGAGGGCAATCAACAAGGTGGTTATGCATGGGTGGCGGGTCAGATTGCGAGGAGTAAGATCGTGCCTTATGGTGGAGAGCCTGATCCCACGGAGCTATCTGATTGGTTCCGTGAGATGGAGAAACAATTTGATCTTTACCAAGTCCGAGAGGAGGACAAGGTGAGGATAGCAAAGCACTTCCTAGTGCGGGAAGCCGACAATTGGTGGGCTATCACAAGTGCCACCGCAACTCTTGAAGAGAGCTTCAACTGGGCTTGCTTTAAGGCTCTTGTGGAGGGTAGGTTTTATCCCAAAGAGCTTAAACAACAAAGGCTCAAGGAGTTCATAGATTTTAAACAAGGCAACCTATCGGCTCAAGATTTTACGACGGAGTTTAATAAGCTCGCTCACTTTGCGCCGAGGCTTATCCGTGATGATGAAGATCGTGCATTCTACTACCGAAACAAGTTGAATGCCGTTCTTCAAAGTAAAGTGAGAAGGGGTACCGCATCCTTTGGAGACCTTTATGACGATGCCTTGTGGGCTGAAAATTCAATGAAGGCTATTAGAAAGGAAGCTCATATGAATAATCCATCTCCTTCTTATGCTCCTAGGCCAAATGATTATGGGAAGAGGCCGTTTATTCCGTCTTCCTCTAATTACTATGCTAACAAGAGGAGGTTTAATCCTTCTTCCAAGGCCAATTTAAGGAATCCTGATCCTTTTATTTCTAGAGCTACTTCGAATGTGGCTCATAGGCCATACGCTCCTCTGGTTCAAGGTCGTCAATGTATCTATTGTAGACAACCATATCATCCTGGTGTGCCTTGTTCCAACCGATCTTACAATTGCTTCTTTTGTAAAAAGGGTGGTCATCGTTACGAGGATTGCCCCGACCGAAAGTTGCCCCCTCCTCCTGCTAAACCAAAGGGTTCTATCTTTGTCATGAGCCGTGCCGAAGCTAATGCTCACCCGGAGATCGTGATTGGTAGGTTCACATCCTTAGATCAATTTCGTTTTCCTTTTCCGCCTTCATCTTTTCCATCAGATCGTAGTTCTTGTATGATGCCTCCTAACGTTCATAGTTTCATGTTCGTCTCCCATAATCTCTTGTGAGGTAGTTTTTCTTTAGCTAATGTAAGGAGTTAGTGATTGTGTTTTGGTGATGTACTAAATATGGTACCTACCCACCCTATGGAGTTAGATTCATGTTTTATTGACTATAAGGAATTGAGGATAAATGGGTTGAACCTCTCTTGGTGATTTTAGACTTTGAATCTTGATATTGTAATATCACCTTGAGGATCGAATAGATCGTAATGATATTGTTGTTGTTAAGGATTATAGTGGTTGCTTTAAATATTACTTAAGAATTTATTGTCCTTATGTGTTGGACCCTAACAAGGATAAATACTTTGTGGAATTTGGACTGGATGACAAAACTTGAGGATTATTGGCATAAGCGAAAACCGATGTATTGAGAGTTTGAAAGAACTAAATAAATTGATGATGGGTCGCATTGCTCTATGAATGGCAAAAATTTAAGTGAAATGAGATTTTGTGACTAATCTCTCTTGAGGTTTTGTGAACTAACCTTTGAAAATGAAAAAGGTTCGTTGTTAATGATTTAGGATAATGAGTTTTGGAATAATTTGAATCAAAGGATTTCATGATAAGTCTCTTTTACCTTATGGTTGTTAGCGATCATGTCTCTCCAGATATAAATATATTGTTGGTGGTTTCTAAGGAAAGTTTTGACGGAGCTAAAAGATTAGAGTGCGTAATGAAATTTTCATGTGGGTTGTTAGTTGTGCAGTCTACCGTGCCAATGGATCTTAGAAGATTCTAATTGAATTTGAATAATTGGAAGTTGTTACTCGAAGTGTCATGTTTATGAAATATTTTGGTAGGAATCTGATGATGGAAAATGTTGAGGATATATTGCACTCTCTTGAGAACTAGATTACTCGTGGAATTAGTGATGTCGAGTTGTGATCGACCTTTGATTTGTCATAGATGGAAGATAGTATTGTGGTGCATTCCTCTCTTTTCCCTCAAATTGATCTTTCGTCAATCCGCTACTCTTTAATTCTTTCCCTTTTTAGCCCATTGTGCTCGTTGGGTCGTACCTCTTTGTATCACGAATTGTGATTTCGATGTTCGAGTCGTTCTACGTTCGTGTAATGTCTTGATATTTGATTTTATCTTTGATAAAACTTTCAAATTTCCATATTATATTTCTAATTTAACGTTTCAAAGAAGTTTAAAGATGGTTTGTGTACCCTCTTTTTGGAGAAAATGGATTTCTTTTGCTTTTATATTTGGATTTTGGGTTGGTTGGATGTTTGCACTTGTTATTGGAGACGCGTCTGATAACTAGTCCTGCACTTACTAACGTTGTTTTGAATTTCGATTTCACTATTTCGACTTTGCTTTTTGTATAATTAGAGTTCTCGTTCGCGACGAGCATTCTTGAGATCCGTAAGTAAAGTTTCACACTTATGAAGAATTTTCCTTAAACCATTTTCGAGATGAACCTCGTTTCATAAATATTTCCCTTATAAGAGTTTTCGTATTAATTTTGAAAACCGGTTCTTGTCCTTATAACTTTTCTTTTCTACTCTCAAGTTTCGAGGACGAAACTTTTTAAAAGGTGGGGTGATTGTAACACCCGGAAATGTACCCTATTTTTCTAGTAGAAATATTTTACGAAATCGTCTCCGTAATTTTAAGTTTTAAATTAGCTTTTTAAGTTCCGAGTCGAATTTTGAATTTCCGAGTTCGTATTTGGAATTTCTACGAGATTTCATGAAAAAGCCGTCTTCAGTCTAGTTTGACTTTTCTGGACTTTGGAAATCGTCTTTGACTTTTCCTACACATCTCACACAACTCCCTCCTTAACCTAATATTTCATTTCAACACAAAAATCAAACTCATTTTCTTTTCTTCTTCCTTAAGCAATTTCCCTCTTTGAATATCGATCTTTGATTCATCATAACTTCTTCATTTCTCGATAGAATTCACGTAAGTTTATCTTATTCTTCCTCCCGTACTTTCCTCTAACCGTATTGATAATAAAATTATCGTCTTTCTCGCTTTTTAAGCATTCCGTCTTTCTCAAGATGAACTTTATTCATCTTTTTACGATCTAATTGTAGGTGGCGACCTCCAAGATCCCGACAAAGACTATTTCCTTATAGAAGAGGAGCTTGACGATCCTTAGAGACGCTCAAAGGTAACGGTGAAGGGTTACTCGGTATTACTTACGTGTTTTATATGTTTATATGCTAGAGAATCGTATTAGATTACGAGTAGGAAGATTAGCATCCATGCTATGATTAGTAAATGATGTTATATGATGAATATGGATGATATATATTGATGGTTGATGATTATTTGAAGTATATATGAGAATTGAAATGATTTGGAAATGATTTGGTTGAGTTTTGGAAGCTCTCGGGTGAAGAAGTGCTCCCAGCCGGTCGACCGGCCGCCGGTCTGACCACCGGCGGGGAACACATCAGAAACTCATTTGGAAATTTTGGTTTTTGCATGATATGGTGCTCCAGGCCGGCCAACCGGCCACCGGTCAACCCACCGGCCTGGAACACATCAGTATTGAAGTTTTGAGTTTTGGTGTGATGTTCTGTGCCGGTCGACCGGCCGCCGGTCGACTGACCGGCCCAGACCTCTTTTCTCTGTTTTTGGGTTTTGCCTTGTGTTCTGAGCCGGCCCACCGGCCACCGGTCCCCTGCCCGGCCTGGAACACGGCTGTATATTTTTCCCATAATTTCTAAAACTCGTGATTTATAATAGTTCGCATGATCCGTTTATCGTATAATTTTACGTAGTGACTTATAATATTCATGTTTTGGATATATGATATCTTATTCGCTTGTATCACATGTTTCGTGACGGTTTTCGATATGTTTCCACTTGGAGTCGGTTTTTACAAATGTTACGGTTTGAGCACTATTTTGTCTTGTGCTTTGTACTCTCATTCTCTTGGATACCTTCCCGTTCGTAAGGCTGGAATGTCGGAACGGAGAGGTATCCTACTGCTTAAATGCATGTGTTAGTGGGCATACGACGACGTTGTTGGGAGTTGAACGCATTGCGTTGATCGACCCGGCCGTCAAATGTTGTGTACTTGCGAGGTGGTGTTATTTGCATGTAGCGTACCGCTTGTTATGAGGCTTGTGCTCTTTTCCGCCTCTTTCGTGAATTGATATACCGAATTTGGGGTACTCGGCATATATATTGTAAGACCGAGTCTTGGATGCGAAACGTCATCGCATGTCGAATCGGAACACGATTTATTCCGAGAGTCTGGCCAGATTTAGACTATGACCGTATTATTATCGTCGTCCTACCAGGAGGAAATTAGTCTACCTATACGAAATGTCATCGTATATGGGTTGAGGGAAATGTCATCCGTGAACGCCTTTTAATCATACTTGCCATGTACACGATGCTAGTGCGTTTCATTTACCGTGAGAAGGGTCGTCTTTGTGTCGTTGTCTTTGAATGCGTGATTTCATGATTTTATTCATGGTCATTGCATGACTTGACACCGTCAAGGTATTGGTTCGTGAATGGATGATAATATGTTGTATTTATTGTGATCATCGCATGACTTGACGTGGTGTTTGTCGAGTCTCAATCTTATCAATCTTATACCGCTAACGGTGAGATGTAAGCCCTAGTGAGCGTATTCGATTGCCTAAGAGTGTCTTTCCCAAGTCTTTGAATATCATGATGGATTCGGATTTGTGCCTCTTATGTTCTTATCATTATCTATCGAATTGCCTATCTATTCTTATCGCAACTCACATGGATATCTATATATGCATGATTTTACTTGTGTATTTCCTTATATGTACGTTTGATGTGATATGGCTGGGAGAACCCGGAGTTACTCCCCACTGACTGTGGCGTTCATGTTTTTCATGAATGAACAGGTTGCTTGCTTGGATGCCTTTTTGGATATGATGTTTTGGGGTTCGGGTGTGAGCTAGCGGGCGTTGTCACTGGAAGATTAACCTCTAGACGATTTTAGCTTATTTGCTAAACACTTGTTCTTTGTTAACATTTTGAGAGACTCCGTCTCTTTGTTATTTTTCCGCACTTAGTTGTAATATTTTGACACTCCTCGTTTTATTTAACTTGCATGTATAAAAGTTTTTAAAAACTACCTATTTCCGCAATATAATTCACATGCTTGTTTGTTTATTATTTCCGCATTCGCGAGGGTTGTCACATAGGCACTTGACCGAGTGAGTGGTACTCGATCGAGTTACATATCGTACTCGACCAAGTACGACTGTAACACCCGTAATCTTACCCGTCATAATTTATTAATTTATATTAATATTAGTTAGCTTAATTTTAGATTTAGATTAGAACTTAGCTTTCCGTGTCTAATCTAGAAAATCCGAGTTCATAATCGGACTCTACTCGGAATTTCGTGTGAGTAGGCCTTACGTTGCAATTTTGGGCCTATGAATCCCTTCAACCCACCCAAAAGACTAACTCA
This sequence comes from Heliosperma pusillum, assembly GCA_022085475.1. Taxonomy (NCBI): domain Eukaryota; kingdom Viridiplantae; phylum Streptophyta; class Magnoliopsida; order Caryophyllales; family Caryophyllaceae; genus Heliosperma; species Heliosperma pusillum. The sequence continues at coordinate 80,624 of JAIUZE010046393.1, forward strand.
TACTCACATTTCTCCTCTCAAACTTTCAGCATACTATTCACCATCTTCATCCTCTCAAAAACTTAAAACCCTAACCTCCCTCTCCATTGTTGAATTCTAAACCCTTTCCAGACAAATCCTACCATATTTCACTCAATTCTTACTCAAATTCATTAATTCTTCGCTATCTCTTCTTCTTTTCTTCTTCTCTTTCTAGTAAAGTAATAAAAGTCTTATGTTGCTCACTTTCATTTCTCCATCTTTTTCCAAAATAAAATTGTTCATCTTTTATGTTGAATTTTGTAGAAGGAGACCTTCAAGATCCCGACAATGACTACTACTTAGTGGAGGAAGAGCTAGAAGACGAGTGAAGACGCAAAAAGGTAACGGTGACGGGTTACTCGATATCAATATGTAAGTCCCAGCCGGTCTGACTGGCCGCCGGTCCCCCCAACCGGCTGAACACCCCTGTCAGTTTTGGTTGATATTTTGTTATACTGCGTGTCCCAGCCGACCACGTGACAACCGGTCCCACCGGCTAGGACACCTCCTCTTCCCCTGTTCTTCACTTTTTCAGATTGACCTGTTACCCCCAGCCAGGTAGCTGGGCGCCGGTCACACCCACCGGTTGGGAGTCTCTGTAAGTTGTCATGGTAGGTTATTGTTGTCGTGGTACCAACCGGGCACCTGGCAGCCGGTCCACCTGACCGGCTGGGACCCCATGTGTCCTTTTCTCACTTCTTTTCCAATTGTCTTTACATGTAATAGTTTGTATGGTTTGTTTATCTTATAAACTTATATAATGACATTAAATATTCATGTTTAAAATATTTATTATCTCACATGTTTTATTTAAATGTTTTGGGACGGTTTTCTTTATTTCCCCCCTTTGAGTCGGTTTTGACTTATGTTATGTTTTGAATATCATTTAATGAATGTTTTGAACACTCATTTCCCCAGTCACACTTTATACTCGTTCTACTTAATTGACCGAGTGATGAGGTTTAACAGTGATACCATTGTGCATTTGTTTAGTAGGGATATGACAACATTATTAGGAGGTGAACGCAATGCGTTGATCGAACCGACCGTCAAATGTTGTATCCTTGCGAGGTCGTGTTGATGCATGTAGCGTACTTGCTTGACTATGACTATAGATATTTTTCGCCTCTTTCGCGTAGTTTCGCCGAATTTGGGGTACTCGACGTCCTTTGTGTTGATCGACTCTTGGATGTGGCACGTCATACAACATGTCGAATCGGGAAACATCTTATCCCGAGAGTCTGGCCAGGTTTAGACTAGGACCGTATCATTATCGTCGTCCTACCGAGAGGATTAAAGTCTTGTGTGAGCGACACGTTATATCGCACATAGTTTCGGGGAACGTCTTACCCCGTGGACATGTTTGTCTAGCTCATGAGTATACGAAACGTCTTATCGTATACGCATCAGGGAAACGTCTTATCCCGTGGACTTAAATTGAATTGTCTCGCTAGTGTATATGGAGCTAGTGCGTGTGATTTACCTTAAGAGTTATATTGCTATATTCGTATGTTTGGATGGTTGTTTATAAGATTGGATCATATGTGAATATTGGGTTGGATTTGTTGGAGCTAGTGTCCTCCACAGTTAGTGTGATAACATGAATAAATCTCTTACAGGTTCACAGGGTATACTTAGTATTCTTATCAGTTGATTAACGTTTATCGATAACGGTTGGCTTGCTAGGAGTTTGACGTTATTGTCATTTTAATGGCGGTGATCAACTGGTCCCTAAAAGTCACACCTTAAGGATGTGTCTGAGAGATGTGATTATGTGAATAATATAATCATATTGATGCCTTATTATATGACTAAAAGGTTAGTCGATGTATATGACTAAAAGGTTAGTCAATGTAATGATGATACGATTATTTAATAACGATTAAATAATATTAGCTGAGACGAATTAAATGTAATTCGTAATTGAATATAAACCGTTATATTCAATCAATGTATATAATATAAACTTAAACGAATTAAAATGTTAATTCGCAATTAAACATAATATGTTATATTTAATTAGCAAATTTTAAATATACGGATATTTATAGTTGACGTATATATTATATTACATGCTAATATAGCCGAAGAAGGAAAGAAAAAAAAAAGTCTTTTTCTCTCTGATTTTTCGGTCCATAAGAGATAAAAATAAGAGAAAAGATCTCTTATTATTCTCTTATGGTAACTAAGTCAAAAACCCTAATAACAAGAGGAGTAAAAAGAGGAGAGACTTCTCTTCTACCACTTGAGGATTTCGGCCGAATAGAGCAAGAAAAACAAAAGAAAAATTCATATTTTTCCTCACGAATTCTCTCTATCATTCATCATCATACAAAAGAAAAATTAGCAGTAACTTTTCTCTAAAATTCTAGCACAAGCAAGGCATATCTCGGAGCATCTTGGGTGCAACAATTAGGAGAATATCGATTTCGATATTGTTCATAGGCCAAATTTGCTAGGACCAAAGGTTAATTCTAAATTCCTATAATTTTATATTATGCAATTTCATTTATGACTCGTAATTCATATACTATAGTTTCGTTATAATCCGTATAATAATGAGGAAATATACCGATATTTCCTACAAGTGGTATCAGAGCCAAGGGCTACGAAATTATTTTATATGTTTTCATAATTGATGAAATATAAGATTAGAATCGTTTTTTTTGTTTTTTTGATTTCTTCAGAGAAAAAAAAAAAAAATTCGTCTGTAATGTTCATCCGAATAAAAAAAAAAAAAATTTTTTTTTGCCTTGTTTTTCCATTTTGATTCATTATAATTGTTGTTTTAAATAGTTAAGACGATAACATGATGAATTTGTAGTTGTTTTGATTTAATAAGGATTAAATTAAAATGTAAATGGAAATCGATTTGAATGTTCATCGTTATATATTTTTTGGTATTCATTGTTTTAGATATTCATTTTAAATTGTTAAATTGAATCATCTAGTTTGTATCGATGTTTAATAATGATTAGATGTTGATAATTTGTACCGATCTTGAAAATATTAGTAACATCAAATTAAATTATATATTTAAAAAAAAAAAAAAAAACCGTGGCTGCCAAATAAAAAAAAAATCTGTTTCGTTTTTTGATATTTTTGGGCCGAATGTTTTTGTTTTTATTCATTATAATGATAATGTTTCGTTTTTTGTTGTGAAGAAGTTCACAATAATTGGATACCCAATTATTTTAAAGAGGTTTAAAATAATATTGTATTAATTCATGTTAAAGAATATGAATTAAAATTGGATTATGTTTGGTTGGGATTATTATGATTAATTAAGGAATTATCACATAATTTTGATCATTTTAAAAGGTGGTTTGGATAAATTACTCTTCATAATTAAAGAATTATGTCTTGAATGTTTAATTTATAGTTGATGCATTTTATCTTGTTGAATGAATGGTTGAATGGTGTAATTTACGTATTTTTGCAATCGGTTGTAATTTGTATTACCTAGTGTGGCCTTAGTTGATCATGTTTTCGTAATGATGGAAACATGATCTTTGATGTAATTTTGAGATCTCGAATCTCCATTTTATTTTTCATTAAATTATGTTTTTAAATTTGAATGTAAATAGGTTTATATTTTGTTATTTATTAAATGTATTTTGAGAAGACTAAAGTTGGAGATCGGATTGCTTACTCCCGCTACATGGAGCAAGATGGAACATCAAGACAAGCTTCTCGGGTCCAAATGGGTTGGATTCCAAAGTTGTATTTTTGTTCATTTTGGTAGATAGGCCACACTAGGACTTTGTAATATTTTTATGTATTTTTCCGTTCTTGTTGCTATTTCATCACATGATAGTTAGTGCATCATATTCCGCCTAAACCAAACCAGCAACTACTAAAATGCATGAAAATAGACTCATATAGTTTGAATGTTAGTTATCATGGACATAAAGATGTCACTCGAATTCAAGCCATCTTTTTAGTTTATTCATTCTCGCTTGCTAGATATTAGTTCACTTAAAATTGAATTAAAATAGAATTGATGGGATCTTCCTCTAAACCTAAAATTGAGACTAGTCTTTATAGGCCAAACTACTATGAATCCCTTCTTCGTCGGTAGGCATATAGGATCTTACTCTCCATATGACTCCTTCTACGTTGGGTAAGTAGTGTGTGTTGACCTATTTTATCTCAACATTATAGTCCGAAGAGTTTCTCGTGATTATGATGGACTAAAGATAGAATTTACAGAAATTTATCGACCAAGAATTCTAAAGGTAGAATTAGCCAAGAGGTTGGCTTATCAATTTACAGATAATTGAGTCTTGGGATCATTTATATAACTCTTGAGGGAGGTCAATTGTATAAATGCTCGAGTCTTTGCATTAAAACAAATTTTGCACTAGACTTAAATTCAAATCGATGAGTATGCTTATTATGGTTTTTCTTCTTTTTCAGAGTAGAACACGTTTATATTGATAAAACTGCATATAACATATGGCTGGAAATACTGATATCCTTATGCCAAGTGCCACGCTTGCTCGCGAATCCTGGCTTAAAGCTTTTATGGACCACAGGAATCAGTCCACGCGACTGAAGAATGACGGGTCCAACTTTGCGGACTGGGAGGCGGCATTACGGAATGCTGTCATTGCTGACGGTAAGCTCAAGTACTTGACTGAGCCAATACCGCCAAACCCAGGCCCCAATGCGAGAGCTAACGAGACACTTGAATATGGTGACTTCGTTATGGAAGCGGGTGTGATAAAGAACGTACTCATCTTTGCAATGGAAAGCAATTTGCAAAGACGCTTCATTGCCCAAGGTGCAAACAAGATTTTCACCACGCTCACTAACGAATTCTCAAAAGCACCGAGGATCGTTACTTATGAGCATACATGTCGCTTCTTTGAGGCGAAACTCCAGAAGGGCCAACCGGTTAGCCCACACATTCTTGATATGATTGAGAATGTCGAGAAACTGGAGGCATTTGATTGCAAAATTAGTGAGAGCATAGTCATTGACCATGTGCTTCATTCACTTCATGATGGTTTTGCCCTTTTCAGGGCAAATTACTGTATGAATGATATGAAGAAAAGTCTTCATCAGCTACACTCACTTCTCGTACAGACCGAGAATGATATGAAATTGAGTGGGAGCATGAAGCAAGATGTTCTCATGATTTCCAACAAGGGCAAAGGTAAGGGAAAGGCTCATGGCAACCTAGCTTTAGGAAAGCCAAAGTTTAAAAAGTCAGGAAACGGCAAGAGTGGGCCTGGTGAGATCAGTGGCTCACAAGGCAAGGCAAAGAGCAAGGACGGTAACATGGAATGCCACCATTGCCACAAGACTGGGCATTGGAGGAGGAACTGTCCCTTGTACCGTGAGGACATAAAAGCAGGCCGCGTCACTCCTGTTGGTATGTCATCTTTTATTCATATGATTGAGATTAACCATGCAAGTTTCGGAACTTGGGTACTTGATACAGGTTGTGGTTCTCATCTGTGTAATCATTTGCAGGGCCTAAGAAACATCACACCTCTCGCAAAGGGTGATGTGGACCTGCGAGGGGGGAATGGAGCAAGAGTTGCTGCAGTTTCAGTGGGAACATATGTAATCCAACTCCCGAGTGGTTTTGAGTTATATTTATATAACTGTTGCTATGTACCCAGTTTATCTAAGAACATTATTTCTGTTTCCGTACTAGATAAAGACGATTTTTCATTTTCAATAAAGGACAATAGCTGTATTTTCTCTTTTAATGAAATGATTTATGGCAAAACAGTTTCCATGAATGGAATTTATATCTTAGATCAAATCACATACATATTGCATGTGAATAATAAGAAATTAAAGGTTGGTGACAAAGATCAAACTTATCTATGGCACTGCCGTATGGGATGCATAAATGAGAAACGTGTAAAGAAGCTCATTGACAATGGGACTATCTCCCCATTTGATTACGAATCATTTGGCACGTGTGAATCATGTCTTATCGGTAAAATGACTCGAATTTCCTTCAAAGGTGTTGGAATTCGCGCTAGTGACCTATTAGGACTCATACATAGTGATGTATGTAAACCTATGTCAATAAACGCAAGAGACGGCTATAGATATTTTATCACTTTCACGGATGATTTGAGTAGATACCGATATGTCTACTTAATGAGCATAAAAGTGAGTCCTTTGAAAAGTTCAAGGAATACCAGAATAAGGTTAAAAACCAACTGGGAAGAAAGATTAAAGCACTTCGTTCAGATCGTGGTGGCGAATATCTTTCAAATGAGTTTGATCAACACCTTAAAGACTGTGGTGTAGTATTACAGTTAACTCCACCTGGAACACCTCAATTAAATGGTGTGTCCGAACGGAGAAATCGAACATTACTTGATATGGTTCGATCCATGATGAGGCACACGGTAGTACCTGATTCACTATGGGGTTTTGCTCTTTTGTCAGCTGCTCTTATACTTAACCGAAGTCCGTCTAAAGCTGTAGACAAGACTCCATATGAGTTATGGAAGGGAACGGTCCCTAACTTGTCCTTTATTCGGGTTTGGGGCTGCGAGGCTTATGTCAAGTGGAGACACAAGGATAAGCTCGGCCCGCGATCGGTCAAGACATACTTTATTGGTTATCCAAAAGGAATGTTTGGTCACTACTTCTATTCGCCTACCGAACATCGAGTTTTTGTTGCGGCTAGTGCGAAGTTCTTAGAGAAAGAGTTTCTCGAGAATAAGTCAAGTAATAAACCCTTCGATCTGTCGGAGATTCAAGAACCATCAACCGAGCAACCAATGGAGGAAGAGGTTCCTTCAACTCCTGGTACGGTTAACATCCCTATGGAATCTAGGAGGTCGGGTAGAGTCTTCATTCCTCCAGACAGATACATTGGTATGGTCGAGGAGAATGAGAGAGATAATGTTTTACTCCTAGAGAGTAACGAACCCGCAACCTATAAAGGTGCCATGACCTGTTCCGACTCTAAGCTATGGCTTGAAGCCATGCAATCCGAGATGGACTCCATATATGAGAATGACGTATGGGATCTTGTTGATTTGCCTGACAAAGTACGGCCTCTTCAGTGCAAATGGCTTTATAAGATAAAGCATTCCGTAGAAGGACAACCAGATACCTATAAGGCACGACTAGTGGCAAAAGGTTTCACTCAAGTGCAAGGATTGCATTATGATGAAAGTTTTGCACCTGTAGTTATGCTGCGTTCCATTCGGATAATCTTAGCGATTGCCGCTTTTCATGACTATGAAATTTGGCAGATGGATGTGAAAACCGCCTTCTTAAACGGTTATTTGGAGGAGGAATTGTTCATGGTACAACCCGAAGGTTTCATTGATCCTAAAAATCCTAAGAAAGTTTGCACGCTTAAGCGTTCCATTTATGGACTTAAGCAAGCTTCTCGAAGTTGGAATCATCGTTTCGACCAGGTGATAAAAGAGAATGGTTTCACTCGATCGGTCGAGGAACCATGCTTGTATGTCAAGTCGAGTGGGAGTAAGATTGTCTTCTTAATATTGTATGTTGATGACATACTCTTGATTGGGAATGACATCCCTCTCTTATCTTCGGTAAAAGTATGGTTAACGAACCATTTCCAGATGAAAGATCTGGGTGAGGCACAACGCATATTGGGGATCCGTATCTATAGAGATAGATCACAACGGATGTTATCACTCAGTCAGGAGTCTTATATAGATAAGATTCTTGAGAGGTTCAGCATGACCAACTCCAAGAAGGGGAACCTTCCAATGATTTCTGGGATGCATTTGAGTAAAGCTCATGCACCCAAGGCATCGGAAGAGGTCGAGCGCATGAGTCGTGTTCCTTATGGATCAGCTATAGGATCGATCATGTATGCCATGATATGCACACGTCCGGACGTGGCATATGCATTGAGTATGACGAGTCGGTACCAAGGCAATCCAGGTGAAACACACTGGATGGCTGTCAAAAACATCCTTAAGTACTTACGAAGGACTAGGGATTGGGTATTAACTTATGGAGGAGACACTGAGCTATGCGCAATCGGTTACGCAGATGCTAGCTTCCAAACAGATCGAGATGACTCGAAATCTCAGTCTTGATTCGTATTTACTCTTAATGGCGCTGCGGTCAGTTGGAAAAGCTTCAAACAGAGTGTTATAACAGATTCTACAACTGAGTCCGAGTACTATTCCGCTTCAGAAGCTGCAAGGGAAGCTATATGGATGCGTCAGTTCTTACAAGGACTAACCGTAGTTCCTAGTTCGAATGACTCTATCACCATCTATTGTGATAATAGAGGTGCCATCTTCCAGGCTAAGGAGCCTAAGTCCAGCAACAAGTCTAGACATGAACTTCGGAAGGCTCACATGATCCGAGATTACGTGGAGCAAAAGGAGATAGTGATTGACAAGATTGCTTCAGATGACAACATCGCGGACCCTCTCACTAAACCGTTAAAATATGATAAGCATGAAAGGCACGTTATTTTCATGGGAATTAAACGTGTTCCTGAGTTGTAGTAGCTGTTTTATATGGATTAGATAAATGTATCTTTTTCATGCACTATTTATAACATCATCGTATTGTTTAATATTTTGTTTTTCATGTGGATTGTACGACAACATTGAACGCCACAAAGTGAACTGAATTACATTATAATTGTTTTGGTCTGTAATCGCCTACATGAGCTGATAACTCTGGCAATTATACTGTGAAGTTGATTGATGGTGGGTTCAACGAGCCATAAGTCAAACGGTTGACTGATCGATCACAGATACGAGTTATAAAGATACCTCGTAGGACATCGTGACAACGTTATGGAGTCCTAAATGTTTCATAACATTCGGTGCCAGGTCGTGGATAGGATATCCATAGTGTTCCTAAGGGTCGATTCTTTTGACTATCGACTGTCTCTTGAGATTAAGGCAGTTTTTGGGTGACTTTGGTTTCTTTCTCATGGTCGACCGTAACAGAAGGCTAAGTAAATTTTTACTGTGTAATTTCATACTGTGCTTGTATCTGCAGGATTCGAGTTGAGGAAAATATCCAACCTTTATCAGGTTTTGTTATTTCTCAGGGCCACTCAAGGAATTGTAACTGAAATGCATGGCCATGCTCGAATAATGATTCGTTTATTAGTTAAGTTACTCTCTAGTCTGGAAAACCACTCTTGATACTGATCGCTTTCAAAATGCGACCTTTGTAAATACGGACTTTGCAAATTATTTTACATTGAGTGGGAGAAATTTATGGATATGAGTGATGCGTGTATTTTATATAGACTTTTTAGTCCATTTATGCACGCATTTCTATGTCATTTAGGTGATATTATGTCACTATATGCCCCTATTTGGCTACTTTGTACTTTCATTACCATTTTGTAGGTACAAGCAACGTAGTAGCGGAAACCGAGCCAAAACAGTCCACTTTGCATGCATTTAGGAGAATGGAAGGAATGGAATAGAAGCTCTTGCCTGGGAAAGCGTGAAACCGCTCACAATCAAGTCCAAAGCCACGACCAATACTATATGCTAGGCCAGAGGACCTCGATCGACCATATCTTTGGTCGATCGAGGGGAATACTGATGAAGAAGTCTCGATCGAGTGACTCTCTACTCGATCGAGAGGATTTGTTGCTAGAGAAGACCTCGATCGAGCTGTCATCTGCTCGATCGAGGGGTAGCTGTTGAAGAATTGGTCGATCGAGAGGATGAAGTCCTCGATCGACTGGTATTCTCGAATAAAGGCCTCGATCGAAGTGGAATTTCCCTCGATCGAGTGAAATCTGTCATGGGCCTTAAGTCCGTAGACTAATTAGGTTAGAAGTCGTGTTATGCATTATATAAGACTCTTAGTTCGTCATTAATTAGGAATTATCGACTACTTAGCAGACACTTATCATTCACCATTAGTTTCTGAACTTTCTTAATCTTTAAGTTTACATTCGATTTTATTATCGACGCGGATTTGTTCTTTACGCCGGATTTGCTAAGATTGTAAACTCTTTTCTCTCCTTTATTCTTAATCTTTGTTCTAGTCTTAATTACTGTTTTACCTTTCTTAATTGCTGCGTTATTGTTCTTTATGCTTGTTAATTACGATTATATCATGTCTAATGTCATATATTCAATCGTCTTTATTGCTAGCATCATTATTAGTATGAGTAGCTAATTCCCTTATATGTTAGGATGAGGAAAAATGTAATAAAGGCATGATAGGATAAAGTATATTAGTAATCTTTAATATGAGAATCAATCTAAGCAATATAATTGAGGTTAGTCAAATGAGTGCACGCAGGAGACTAGCTAGGTAGTTAACCCCGACCTGGATCGAGAGATTGGAAGGGAAAGGCTTGCTTAGAATTGATAGGTGACTCCTAAGAGGACGAGAGTTAATTAGGAAAATCCCTAGGGTGGTTTGAGACCGAGAGGAGAAAACCATTGCCCTTCTCATTGATAGATTGACTGACTTATTTGACCCGTAGATGCCGATATTGCAGTAGACCGAATCCTTGCATATTTTTCCTTTTTCTGATTTATTTCGTGTTAGCGTCTACCTTTATTTCTCTTCCCTTAAATCTTATTTAGTTTAGTTTAAAACCAAATCAAAACCCCCAGACTGTGACTGACAGACTTAGATTACAGTTAGTTAATTTCCTCCCTGTGGAGATCGACCCTACTTCCGCTATCTTCTTTAGTTAGTAGACTTAGGCTTTTATTTTTGGTGTATAACGACTCGCATCAATGAGAATCGGGTTATCGCACATACACTTGTAAGGACAAGTGGGAGATTGTTGGAGCTAGTGTCCTCCACAGTTAGTGTGATAACATGAATAAATCTCTTACAGGTTCACTTCATAACTTAGTATTTTTATCAGTTGATTAACGTTTATGGATAACGGTTGGCTAGCTAAGAGTTTGACGTTATTGTCATTTTAATGGCGGTGATCAACTGGTCCCTAAAAGTCACACCCAAAAGGATGTGTCTGAGAGATGTGATTATATGAATAATATAATCATATTGATGCCTTATTATATGACTAAAAGGTTAGTCGATGTATATGACTAAAATGTTAGTCAATGTAATGATGATACGATTATTTAATAACGATTAAATAATATTAGCTGAGACGAATTAAATGTACTTCGTAATTGAATATAAACCGTTATATTTAATCAATGTATATAATATAAACTTAAACGAATTAAAATGTTAATTCGTAATTTAACATAATATGTTATATTTAATTAGCAAATTATAAATATACGGATATTTATAGTTGACGTATATATTATATTACATGCTAATATAGCCGAAAAAGGAAACAAAAAAATAGTCTTTTTCTCTCTTATTTTTCGGTCCATAAGAGATAAAAATAAGAAAAAAGATCTCCTATTATTCTCTTATGGTAACTAGGTTAAAAACCCTAATAACAAGAGGAGTAAAAAGAGGAGAGACTCCTCTTCTACCACTTGAGGATTTCGGCCGAATAGAGCAAGAAGAACAAAAGAAAAATTCATATTTTTCCTCACAAATTCTCTGTATCATTCATCATCACACAAAAGAAAAATTAGCAGTAACTTTTCACTAAAATTATAGCACAAGCAAGGCATATCTCGGAGCATCTTGGGTGCAACAATTAGGAGAATATCGATTTCGATATTGTTCATAGGCCAAATTTGCTAGGACCAAAGGTTAATTCTAAATTCCTATAATTTTATATTATGCAATTTCATTTATGACTCGTAATTCATATACTATAGTTTCGTTATAATCCGTATAATAATGACGAAATATACTGATATTTCCTACAGGATTCTTGTATGAAATAGATGATTGTATTGGTTTGGTATGCGGGTCTCTACCTTATCAAGTATTTTCCAATAACGGTGAGATGTAAGCCTTAATGTGTATATAGTTGCCTAAGGGTGTTATTCTCGAGTCGCTTCATAACATGGTGCTTACTGTTTGGTATTCCACATGCTTATATCATATTATCTTGAAATGTATGTTTGTACTTCACATGATTCACTTGTATAAAAATTTCTACATGTTTAATTGTTGTTTATTTACGTTTACTTGTGATATGGCTGGGACAACCCGGAGTTACTCTGTAACAACCCGAAAAGTACCCAATTTTTCTAGTAAAAATATTTACTAACACTTTTCGGCAGACTTAAGTTTTTAAAATAGAATTTATTGTTTCGAGTTGTATTTTGAAATTCCGAGTTCGTATTTGGAATTTCTGAGAGATTTCATGAAAATCCCGTTTTTAGTCATCTTTGACTTTTCTTGACTTTCAGTCAACTTTGACTTTCGTTGACTTTTTCCCGACTCACCTTATAAGTTTGAAGACCGAAATTTTATTTAAAAAAATAATATTTTTGATTTATTTTTATTTAGATTTATTAGAATTTATGATAATTTAATAAAATTATTTTGAATTTATTCGGAATTTATAATAAGGTTTTACGGTTTAAACCCGGGAATCATTTAACTATTCCCGACTCATCGTAAATCCCGAAACAAACCCGAAACTCGACTTTGGCATGAGTCACACGCCCATGTCATCGTTTTTCCACTCACTTGAGATATTTTAATTGTTTCGATTAAACTAATACAAATATCTTAGATATTTGTTACTTTATCGATCCGTCAACGGAAATTACGCAAATCGATTACAAAACAGACCCGACTATCACTAACCCACACGGCTCTCCTACCCTCTCTTAGGCCTTGATATTTTCATTACTTTTGATTACAATATCATAATATCTAGATATTTAGTTTAATTAACTTAATATCGAATTATATTTAATCGATTGCCGTAATATAATTATTGAACGCGAGTCAATTCCGTAACAACAATTTCAAAACCCGACTCATTATTTTGTCTATAAACACACGGCTCACCCAACCCTCTTTACTCACTAACAACTTTTCATTTTACAACAAATCAAATTAAGATCAAATTAATCGTTCTTCAACGTTATTCATTCGTTCTTGAGCGTTCTTCATCCGTTCTTCGTCGTTCTTGAGCAAAATCATCATAAAACCTTCATTTCTTAATTTAAATCGTCCTACTTATATTTCTAGGAACTACTCTCGCTTCCATCTTCTAGTACGTTGATTTTCAAATTCCGTCAAAATCGGTTTCAACATTATTATGGAAAATCAAGTTTAAGTTCGAATAATGTTTTCTTGTCTTTTCTTATAGGGGAAGGTTTGAGACGGAAGTTTGGAGACTCCGTAATTTTGGGTGAAGATTAGGGACGGTTTCCTTGTTGTTTTATATTACTTCTTATTTTGATGATTTAATTGGTTTTGCTGCTAAGGTAACGAGTCCGAGTACTCGACGACTTAATGTTACATAGTTGTTTCTTTTATTTTGCGTTCATCTTTTTGTTTTTGGGTCAGTATTATGATTTATGGTTTTGAGTAAACATGATAAGTCGTAGGAATCTATGTTGTAGGGAAATTTTTATGTGTATAGTGTTTCTGATGAATGAATTTTGATGATTGTTCATTAATCATGATTTTTGTAGATGTGGTAAATTGCGTTGTTTAAAATGGAGTTGTTAATTAAAAAAGTTAGAATAATTGGTGGTGGGATTAGTGTGGTGGTGGCCGAAATGGTGGCTGGAAAACCGGACCAAACCAGACCGGTTCAGGCCGGTTAAGCCCGGTCCAGAACGGTCTGGTTCGGTCCATGGTGGGTCCGGGTTTGGTCGTGGGTTGTGCGATGTTTGATTGTTATGTTGTTGTTTTGACGGTTTTAACTATGTTAAGCTGCGGGAAATAGTAAGAAACGTTTTTAGTAGTAAATCGATTTTAAAAGCAAAACAGCCCAAACCAGGGCCGTGGGGCC